>SNQJ01S0045737.1:13478-35247 GCA_010110895.2 Picea sitchensis | reverse complement strand
CTACTGGAGTGAATGTATCATCATAGTCTATGCCATGAATCTGTTGAAAGACTTTGGAAACTAGTCTTTCCTTGTATCTACTAAATTGACCATCCACTGCACTCTTGGTCCTGTAGAACCATATGCATCTAACAAGCTTCCTTCCTGAAGGAAGCGGAACCAGATCCCAAGTCTAGTTCTCAAGGAGGGAATTCTACTCCTCCTACATGGTTGATTCCCAAAAGGGATTCCCTGTAGCCTTGCCATAGGTCTACTAGTCTGAAGACTTAGCCACATAACAATGGATAAGAAACATGGGATCAATGGTTGTGAGTACATGAAGAGGCTTCTCAAATTGAGATCGAGTCCTCTTGAGATTCGTTAGATCCCCAACAAGATCTCTTGCATCTTGAAGAGTGGTTTGTGCCCACTTGGCCCTCTACTCTGGCTCCTCATATATCTGTACTAACTGTACATCTGCATGTTCTGAATCCTCTGACTCTGTATCAAAACTCAAATCTGAAGTAGAGTCTGAATGTGTAGACTCATCATCTCGAACTAGTGGAAGGACAAAAGTACCCGCATGTGGCTCATGTGGAGCATGTGAGAGACTTTCCTCAAACTGAATATTACGCTCAATGATGAGCTGGTCTATAGAGGGATCAATGAGTCTGTATCCCTTCACACCGTCTAGGTATCCAACAAATATACATGCATTACTCTATGGATTGAGTGCTTTCCTCTTTTCAAAGGGAATTTGAGTCCATGCACATGAGCTGAAGACACGAAAGTGGGTGAATTCTAGTTTGTTGCCACTCTAAGCCTCGAAAGGAGTCCTTTCCTTAATTGATATGTGAGGGGATCTATTTTGAATGTTATTGGCATAGTTAAGTGCCTTAGCCCAAATCTTGAGAGGAAGTGCATTTGCATGTAACAACTAGTTGGCCATCTCTTTGAGAGATTCTACTGTGGAGTATATGGTATTGTGTGTTGCAACTGTATCCCAACCTCAAGACAAAGATTACGAACATCTATGTTTATGTACTCCCCCCCATTATCTGTATGGAGAGATTTGATATTTCTCCTTGATTGAGTCTCAATAAGTTCTTTGAACTCTTTAAGATGCTCAAAGACCTCAAACTTTTTCCCGATAAAAAATACCCAAGTATAACGTGAGTAATCATAAAAAAATGTAAGCATTTACCTTGCCTTGCTAATGGATGGATGCGGAAATGGACCCATGAGATCATTGTGAATCAGATCCAATGGAGAGGAGGCCCTGTGAGCCTTCCCCTTCTCAAACTTCTCTTGAGGGTTCTTATCAAGGACACATCCTTCACAAACCCCTTTGGAAAAATGGATATTAGGTAATCCGATGACCATCCCTTTCTTGCTAAGTTGTTGCATGTACTTGAAGTTCAGGTTACCAAACCTCTCATGCCATAATATATTGTTGTCATCAACATGCATAAGTAGTACAGACGAATCATGTTCAATAAACTCAGAAAAAGTGTATAATCGAGATTGATGATTTACCTCCCCAACAACAATCCTGGATTTGTCTTGCATGTCGAATATGGACACAGAGTCTGGAGTGAACTCCACCTTTTTTCATGAGCCTAAGTGTGTAATATGATACACCGAGAGCATATGCACTGAAAGTTGAGGAACATGGAGAACGTTCTCAAAACTTCCATGATCTAGTTCTACTCTCCCTTTTCCGACGACCTTGATTAGAGAGTCACCCCCATGAGGATAGAAGGATCATTGCATGCATTCAAAGAAGATAAGATATCCTGTGTGGCATCCATATGGTGGGATGTGCCTGAATCCACGATCCAGGCATCATGTGAAGAGTGAACAACAACTAATGCATGATGATTACCTTTGGGAGTATAATCTTATGGCTTCTTATTGTCTCCCTTGGGAATTTTATCCCCAAGGTTGTTCTTTTGAAGAATCTGAGTCATAAGGTCTATATGCTTCTTCCTACATGCAGATTATGGATGGAATCCTCAATTGCAGTAGGTACACTTCTGTCCTTTCTTTCCTTTTCCACTTTTGTATCCCAATGAATCATTAAAGGGTTTGGAGTACCCTTCCTTCTTACACTATACATGTGACTTGGATTTTCCTTTCACTTTGGATTTCTGATTTTGAGAACTTCTACCATCATGCGCAACAAGTGCATGCACTTTGAAGTTTTTTATTGCACCCATTTTGATGAGTTTATCTTGCTCCTTAATCAGGGCCTCAATGAAGGTATCATCCAAAGAGGGCATATTCCAGGATGCTCCATCAATGAATCTCTGAGTGTGGAATGTGGAAACAAAGACGAAGTGTTATGGACCAAGTTTCGACAAAATGGTGAGAACCATTCTCTTTTCCTCCTTTGATTTGTCAACCCTGCAAGCCTTGAGTTGCAACGACAAATCCTTGTACTTTGTGAAGAAATCCTGGATGTTTTCAAAACTTTTTGGATCCAATGCAAGTAATTAGACCTCAAGCATGTGGCCTCTCATCTCATTTTGTTTTCCAAAGAGTCCTTCCATGGTGGTCCAGATCTCATTTGGATTTTTACAAGTTTATACATGAAACAACAACTAAGGGGACATGTGCATGCAGAGGGCTCCGTAAGCCTCATCCATTCTATTGAGGTATTTTTATTTTTCAATGGCCGATGTGGGTTATGTTTCCGTAGCCATGGTCAACCCATACAATCCTCTACCTCTGAGAAAAATCTCCATCTTTCGCTTCCATTCAAAGTAGTTGTACATTGTGATAATTGCATATGACGGAGATTCCATTCTTCTTGTGTTCTTCAATCTTCAATACCTTCAAATAAAAATTTGGGTGCACCTTTTTCCTAGCAGTCTGTAGGCTTTGATACCATGTAAAATGTCATGAGTACCTGCACAAGAGATCTAGCTAGCATAGCAATGAACACAACTTGCAAAGGTAAGAAAATGAGAGAAAAATTGGAGAGAAAAGAATGAGAATTGTATTAACCAAATGAATGAATGATAAAAATACACATGATATACTTTGTATAGCTCAACTAATGCACCATAGTGGTGGTCTATAGAGATATGGACACACTCAGGAAGTTACAGGAGATAACTGACACCTAGTCCTAGTCAACCAATCATGCAGTCATTAGTTAACTGGACAGACCAAAGTGAAATGAGGTGGATATCAATCATGCACAAGGAATGTGCCTTCCTGGTGATGATCCCAAGGTAAGTGCGCATTAATGGTGATGATCTCGAGGTTACTTGGTGATAAAAGCCAAAGTTGCCTTCAATGACTCCACTCCTCTAGTCAACTGAAGAGAGGTTCCTAAAATATAGGAGACCCTCAATAATGACTAATAAACATAAGAAAATAAGGAAAAAATATCCCAGGTGTGTGTAATATCTCCAACAATTAGAAAATGATAATGCTTCATGGAATGCTAGAAGAAAATAGAATTTTGAAGGACATTAATAAAAAAATCCAAGAGCAAATTTAATCCTTACAACAATAAGGAAAAATTAAAAATTAAGATAAAAGTGAAAAGCACCTTGAAGAGAATACCAATGGATCATCCATTACTGAATTCTCCACTTAATATTATAAAGTCCAAGGCATGCATGTATGCATTGTAATTAAGTTTAATTATATTTTTTAATGGTTGGTATAAGCATGAATGTAATCATTGCAAGATTGAGTCATTCTTTGAAAAAATGTTGGTTAAAAATATATGTGAACATTGTGGAAAGAATAATTATACTTTACAATAATAAATCAAAATTATTAAGTATTTAGAAGAGAATACCAATGGATCTTCTAGTGAATTCTTCATTGTGTATCATCCATTAAATGAATACAAGAAGACATGCATATGTGTATTGTAATTACGTTTAGTTGGTTTTAGAAAATTGTTGGCATAAGTATGAATGGAAGCATTATGGGACCAAGAATCATTTTTTGGAAAAATGTCAATTTAGGAATGTGTGTGAATATTATAGGAAGACTAATCATATGATTATTTTTCATATTCATAGATCAGTTAGAAGATTGGATGAGGAAGAATGGGGGATGATGAATAATCATAATAAGTGATGCTTTGATGTTGTTGGTTTATGCATATGATGTTGTGTTATTGGAAAATCACAAATATAGTCTCCAAAGACTGTCGTATATAAAGTTTTTTTTAAAAAGGTAATAGTAATAGGTACTTGGGATAAGGATATAACCATCACATTTAATGGCGACAAATTGGAGATGGTTCATTCTTCTTACAAGTATATGGGACTTGAATTTCCTTGTATTCATGGGTAATAGGGGCTTAGGCCCTCTATTCTATGTAGAATAAATGAAAAAAGAAATCAACTACGAAGTTGAAAATTGAGAAAGTTTCTCTTAAAACATTAGTGCAAATACTAATTTTGTTTGGTTCCTTGTTTGGGGGCCCAATGCCTCGACAAAGAATATAAGAAGAAAGTTGAAATAGTTCAAAAATGGTTCTTAGTAAATGAATTAGGAGTTAAAATACAAACCCGTTACTCTATTATGTTAGTAAAAATATGTATATCACTTTTAGAAGGAGAAGCATTATGCTAATTTATTACATATATAAAGCATATGGATATGAACATAATCAACTAAACTATTATGTTAGTAAAAATATGTATATCACTTTTAGAAGGAGAAGCATTATGCTAATTTATTACATATATAAAGCATATGGATATGAACATAATCAACTAAACTTTCTTAACAGAGATCCAAGATAAATCCCCCCGAGAACATGTTGTAGTATTAATGCGACCAAGTATAGTACATTTGAGAATGACCATACATCTTAACGGAACCCTATTAGAAAGTCAAGAAGGCTGTGATCAAGTGGTAAATGATTAAATGATTAAATAAGTATAGAAGTAAAGATTACATCTCAAAATAAGGGTTGGTACCTTGATGGGATTAAATTAGTCATTGAACATTGTAAACTTGATACAAAAAAGGGTAATAGAAAAACTATCTTAAGAACTTTGTGAAAAAATAATAATGTGGATGATTACTAATAACAATACCTCCATGTTGTCTCCGAGAGAAAATGCTTATGCATAAGAACATTTATTTTGTCCATTTATGTTAAGTTATCATCATTAACAATGGAAACAAAAAGATGAAAAAATATGATTAGAAAAAAATGCCTATACTCTTCAAACAAGGAAAAATTGAGCACTAAATTTTTATAAATTTAAATTTTTATAATTCTTGATTCCATAAATCATTTTTTTTACATTTAAATAAAAATATCCTATCATTATTATATACCAATTATTAATTTTAAACGCTTAAAATCATACTTTTAAAAACTTTGTTTATATATCAATTATTAATTTTAAACACTTAAAATCATGCTTTTAAAAACTTTGTTTGATTTGAACTTTACAGGCAAAGGAGAAAATAACAAGGCCTCCTCCATCGCGAAAAGTTGTAAATTGTCATACAACATTTTAATAAAAGCTAAGCAAATCTATATACATCATAGTTGATGGTTTTAGAATATGTATACAATGTTAAGATAACATAAATACCAAAAAAACATAAATAAATAAAAAATGTCATATAATATTTGGTTGAAAATTAGATAAATTTTTAGGTAACATCATTTTTATTTTTATTTTATTTGTTTATTAATAATAATTTATAATTTAAAAAAATATCATAAAATTTTAGAATTTTGGAAAATGAACAATACTTTTACTATGAAAATAAAAGAAGCCGAAAATAAAAGAAACAAATGGAAATTGGTCAAGGTGTGGAGATAGAAAAGAAGATACTGAAATGAAAATGGAATAAGTTTCCCATGATGTAAATGATGTCAATTTAGAAGTATTTGGTTTTTAAGAGAAAAGTGTGAATCTATATATTTTATTTGTTTATTAATAATAATTTACAATTTAAAAAAAATCATAAAATTCTAGAATTTTGGAAAATGAACAATACTTTCACTATGAAGATAAAAGAAGCCGAAAATAAAAGAAACAAATGGAAATTGGTCAAGGTGTGGAGATAGAAAAGAAGATACTGAAATGAAAATGGGAATAAGCGTCCCACGATATCAATTTATGAAGTATTTGGTTTTTAAGAGAAAAGTGTGAATATATATATATATATATATATATATATATATATTTCAAAAAATTATATAAAAATAAATAAACGAAAGATATATATAATTAAATATATTTTTCTAAAAAAACATATAAAAATAAATAAAAGAAAGATATCTACGTTTTTTATCTTATCTGGACAGAGTGAAAAGAAATCAAACGATATTTACACTGATCTTCTTCTTTGTGCTTTGGAAGAGGCAAAATACCACATATATAGTCTTTATCCATAAAGTTAGAACATGATATTCATGTGATGTTGAGATCAATTCGCTCGGTTTTTAAAAACAGTGTAAATTGCCACTACGTGGCTAACTTCAAGGATAGGTCTAGCTTAGGACTAGAGTGACACTGATAAACAACAGACGTAGCATCGGTAGAAGCTCTTGAGCTTCCAGTAGCCGATGTGGATGCAGATGCAGTGTTGCTACTACTAATTTCCAATAGCGAAGGACACTCGTCCTCATCTTTTGACTCGAACGCTCCCAGAAATGTGTAGGTATGGAGACGCCTCGGCTTCTCATCTATGATGCCTCCTCCGGCCTGCATTGAAAGCCAAATTAGAATTATGCACAAGTCACTAGTTCGAATCTCATAGTGTCACATGCTAAGTCAAAATTATGTTAACAGGACTTCTCGGTACCTGCTCTTGAATGTTGGCCGGTACAAGGTCGGTCAAACAACCGCGTATCTGGCATATTGTATCCTCCGAGTTGTCGGTCTCCCCTAAGCTTTGGAGTCGAGAGTCCGAAATGGCGGCGGAGGATGTAGATAGTGTCAAAGCAAGGAAGTCGCTTCTGCAGCCATGCTTTGAACCGGCAATGTAATCTTCTTCTTCAGCGCATCTCTGCCTTTTCCGACTTCCATTGCTATGCTGAGCATGGTATTCTGGATAAGCGATAGCCATGGAGTCCTGGCGTGCACCGTACGGAAAAGGCTTTACAGTTTTCTGGGATATGACGGGGTTCGTTCCGCTTCCGCTTCTGCGGAATTAATAAAGAATGTCGCACAGACTGTTAAATTGAAATGATTCTAGAGATTTTATTATCAAATTTTCGTCCCAATATAAAAGCGAAAATCTCACCGAGTGAAACTGGAAGAACGTGGCAACAAGCTCTCTGCATCCCGTCGCTTGTCTCCTCTGTGATCGGAAACACGATTGTTCTCCGCAGAGGACAGTTTCAGGTCCAGGGAAGCCGCTAAATTCTGCGCATATTTTTGCCTGTGCGACACTGTATACCATTGATTTTTCTGCTCTACAAGCCACTATCATCGAGACACTTTCATATTATAATCAATTTCGAATGTTTCCTGTGAAAATTTTCTCAGATTATCCTTTAATCCTGGTGAGTTATTGCTTCAGCGTACCTTAGGTTCGAGCCAGTTGGAATTCTCGTGAAACATTTGGAAAGAAGAGAGCTCCGGCTTCGACCGGCCGTCAACTGTGAGCGGAACGCCAACCTGCGACAAGAAAACAACCCGATGCCGTAAATTTACTATCACAGCAGGTGTTAAATATTAAATATTCCACTTCGACAGCAATGCCGAACAACCGATTAACTATAAACTGGAAAAAGGCTGAAATTCTTGCTTAGAGTAGGAAATATTTTTTAGCATATACGAACCTTCGCGTCTAGTCCAGTACTACTAAAATGAGAATCGGGATTGAAACTAAACAGTGCGACGAATCATTCGAAATCACTGTAACACGATAGGAATCTTTACTCTGTTTAGAGTTAAAATCAGCAGTGCGGCTGCAGGTAAGGGATAAGATAGGACATTCCCTACGGCTGAAAAATGGCTGGCTTTCTATAAAACGGAGGATATTCCTGAATCTTGATGATATACTTCACTTTTAAGAATCATTTACGATACGAAGTCATAAGCCGAGACGTCCTTTCAAGATTGGAAAACCGTGCTATAGGTAAGGGGGTGGAAAATTGTTTTGACGAGCAGATAACTCTGAACCTAATGGAAAGTATTTAAATATCTAAGAATATTCAAGCTAAGTAGATGGACTGAAGCAGCAGGTCGGGAATTCAAGCCGAGCAGATAAACTGAAGCAGCATGTGAGGAATTCAACTATGCAGGTAGACTGAAGAAGAATGTTTAATTACACCGCGTGACGATCGGCATTTACTTTTGAACCTGCAACCTTTAGACGGAGGTAAATTGTTTTGACGGGCATATAACTCGAACCCTAAAAGAAAATATTGGAAGTATCCAAGAACATTCAAGCGAAGCAGATGAACTGAAGCAACAGGTTAGGAATTCAAAGCTAAGCAGATAAACTGAAGCAGCAGGTTAGGAATTCAAGCTAAGCAGATGAACTGAAGCAGCAGGTCAGCATCAGAATGTGCAATAGCACGGCCTGACGATCGACATTTACCTTTGAACCTGCAACCTTAGGACGTCGGAAAATTGTTTTGATGAGCAGATAATTCTGAACCTAGTGGAAACTATTTAAATAACCAAGAATATTCAAGGTAAGCAGATAAACTGAAGCAGCAAGTTAGGTTCAGAATGTTTAATTACACTGCCTGAAGATCAGCATCTAGCTTTCGAACTGCAAAGTTTAGACGGTGGAAAATTGTTTTGACGAGCAGATAAATCTGAACCTAGTGGAAAATATTTAAATATCCAAGAACATTCAAGCTAAGAAGATAAACTGAAACAGCAGGTTAGGATCAGAATGTTTAATTACACGGCCTAAAGTTCGACATTTACCTTTGAACCTGCAACCTTTAGACGTTGGAAAATTGTTTTGAAGAGCAGATAACTCTGAACCTAGTGGATTTTTTTTTTTTAAATATCCAAGAACATTCAAGCTAAGCAGATGGTTAGCATGAGGATGTTTAATCACACGGCGTAACGATCGACATTTACCTTTGAACCTCCAACGCTTTGAAGAAAAGGCATGCAGGAAGGCAGTATTTCCGGCCGCGTCTCAACAAATTGACCTGCATCAGCAACCTTCTGAAACTTGCAGGCCTCTGTTCCATTAAGTAACCCCGCCATAACTTCCTTGCGGCCAGCGTTAAACAGATGGCCGTGAGGTTGATAACAATGAGATGCTAAACCTCTATACCGACCGTCGTCCTCCACATGGATTATCTCTCCTACGATATAGTTACTACAGTTGCCGGCGTCGTCAGGGTCGGTCACGAATGATTGCAGCGCGTCCAGTGGTTCCGAGGCGCTACAGCGTTTGTACCTCTGGAGAACCTGAGAAGAGTAAGGCAATTGGCCGCCAGGCTGGCAAATACTCCGCCCGGGATTCGAACTCGGAACCGGGAAATTAAACATCCGGCCGTTCTGCGAAGAACATGCAGACAAATGTTTGGCTTGTCGATGGCGGGCGTCCAGCAAAGAAAACGCCGGTCCTCGCCCATGCCTTCCAAGCACTCCATTGCATCCATAGCCATAGGGTTGCAACGGCGCCAGACGAGTAGGAGCCAGCAGTGTTGTTGTTTCTTCCTGCAGCAGCCTTTTCTTCTGCTCCAGTAATCTGAGCCGTTCAAGCTGAGCCACGCCGAGGCCTCTCTGAGGCTGTTTCTTCTGACCTGCGACGCTGCTGCTGCTGATCTTGCTCTTCTTCGTTGCCGCTCTGCTACCAACCCTGCAGGGAGGCTGCAAGAACTCATTCTCTCTGTCGTTGCTGTTGGTAGCTGCTTCAGCTGGAGGACATGGCGGCCGACCTGAAGCCTTTTCTTCCGGGGACGCAAACAGTAGTAACGCTGCCATTGCGATTTTCTATGAAATCTTCTCTCGCTTGTAACAAGGGGGCACTTAGGACACCATGGTTTCTTCTTGTTCTCTGTGCTGGCTGTTAATGCAACAAAGTTTTCAAGCCCCGTAAACGGAAGCGTATTCCGTTCGTATTTTGGGATATTTTAGTCAAGGGTTTAAGCGGATGGTAAAATCCACCTGTTCACATGCCATTGCCGACTTTACTTTCCTTAGCATTCAACGCTCTGAGAAGCCGGCCGCCGGCGGGGGATCGCGTTTTTGGGAGTGGGCGCCGTTCACGCCCACACCATAATCATGATGGAGACACTTTTCGATTTCATCACGAGTTTGACGATACGCTGTTAGGCTCCCTCCCTCCCGCCCTGCCACAAGCGCGGTCCCCAACCTCCTTTGGCCGATCGACGTGACCAGGAGCTGGACAGGCAAGTAATCACCTTCCCACGACGCTACTTTTACTTTTCACTTGCTCTTTTTACAGTGTTGTCCATGGTGTATTATTATAATTAAAAGAAAGGTCGCTGTGATAGAGATATTTAAGATTTCGATTTTGGAAAATCCATGTTGCGGATCTCATATACGTTTTTCCATTGTTTCCAAATCTCGTCAAACTGAATTTCCAAAACAGTACAGCATATCAACATTGCATATTAATAGTGATGAATTTGTGCACATCCAAATCATATCATTGTTAGGAAATCAATTGTCCCAACAAGATTTTTGATTTTGATTTTGATTGCCCGGTGAAGCAACATATTTCACTTGCATCCACCATAGACTTTGCTCTTTCTAGCGTCTACATGTTAATCTGTCGTAACTTTTTCCCTTCAAAATTGGCTTGTCTAAGTTATGAGAGCATGTTACTTGCAACCTATTATGTAACCCATACACAAACAAAAAGGGCATTTTATTTTGTAAACGATTACATAATAGTTAAAGGCAGGTCTCCTCACTATACCTAACCCTTTTTATATGGAAACGCTTTAGTTGCACATTATATTCACTTATTAATGTATACTAATTCGGTGTATTTGTGTGTACACCAAGTTTGGTAGGAAAGAGATCCTTAATGCAACTCTTTCACTTTATTTCTTTCTCCATAATTCTCTCATTTTCGTTGCATTATCTTGCCTCCACTAAATCTCTTTTTAGCCATACATATAATTAATTAAATATACATATATGTATGTACAATATTCTCAACTTTCAAACTAAATATATAAATATACATATATGTATGTATAATATTCTCAATTTTCAAATTAGGATAACTTTCAAACTATGACTTTAGTCGTCAAGAATGATTTGGGATTTGTTTAGATCAAAATCATCATATTTGGTTTAATAATAATAAGAAAAGTTATTGAATTGGGAGTTATGGAGGTAGTGTAGAAAGTATGGAAGTTTAGGGTTTTGAAGGAGCTAGGGCCAAAGGATGAACTCGTCAATTACTTAGCAGACCCAACTTCTAGGCTCTAGGCACAAGATCTTCACTTAGGTGATGATCTTGTTTAGATTCTAGATGGTAATCCTAAGGGGGGCATGCCAGGGAGGAATGGAGATTCATCCTTGGTCTGCTCAAAGTGCCTAGCTAAAAATTTGGATAACAAATGGTGGATATGACAGGCCTATCAGAGGGAGAGGGTTGTCCTTAAAGTCCTCATCTAGACCACAGGGTGATGAGACTAAAAATCTAGTTGTAAAGGTCATTTCATTGAAAAGTCAAAGTACATCCAATCGAGAGTCTTTAGTGTAAATTAATGAGGAAGAACTTAGAGGTAAGGGTACCACTGAAGGGTTTATTTTGGATTAGAATAGTGAATGGGTCAAACCTTATGTTTAGGCCTTTGAAGGAGTGTGCTATGGTGGTGAGTAGTCTAGTATTTTGTGTGTATAATCCTTAAGAGGAACTAAGTGGGAGGAGGAAGTGGGTAAAATGAAGGTAAGCTTCCTTGAACCAAAAAAGGTGGTGGGTCTGTCTATCAAGTAGAAGGAAATATGTAGGATAAGGTAGTGATGAAAAATAAACGTTGTGTCAAACTTTTGAAAAATAGAACCAAATTGGTTCTTGGTGAAGATATAACCATGGCTAAAGTGTTAGGAATGACCTGTAAAACTATGACATGGAGGTTATATGGTTGTTATGATGAGGGTGATTAACGTCCACTAAGACCAATTGGTCTATCAAACCTTAAGAACGTAAGAGATTACTTTGATTTCTTTAAAATTGTATTTCTATGCTCAAAAAGCATTGAGAGAAGTGTTCCAAGATCACCATAGTTTTGATGACTCGGGAGGTTAGGAAGGTCTGTATTGTGGAAAATATTTTTAAATTGGGATCTTATATGGGTATATGATGTAAGTTTTAAACCTGTGAAGTAAACCAATGCATACAGATTCTTAAGCAAAACATAAATTAATCAATGGCTCATACACACAGTACACAGAGATTTACGTTGGAAACCCTTAACTGGGAGAAAACCAACCTTCCTTGGTGTCGCACCTTCCAACTCTTCATTGTATTAATTTCACCATTCACAATACAACATATAAAATATTTTAGGTATTCCATAGCTACCAAAACCCTAATCCTTTAATCCAGGATTAATTTAGAAAACCGCTAAAAATAACAAAAATCACCCAAAAACATTTTTGGGGCATTGCCCCAAATGTTGCGCTTAACCAAGGGGGGAAACCTGGTCCCCCTGGGACCCCACCAGGAAAGTGCCTGATGCACATGACACATAGGGTAGAGCAAGTTGGGATCATTAGACACAATTGTTGAACATGACGCGCCCACACACACACATGCAAAGAATATAACACATACCCAACTTTCTCCCATTTGTTGTTTTCTTTGCATACAAGGGTTCACAAGATTACATAGTCAACAATCTAGGGAAACAATGCCCATTGTTCCTCTACACCAGGAGAATTTCTCTATGCTCATAGACTTTGTCAATGAATCTGCAACATTCTTCAAAGTGTCAACCTTTTCCAGCAACACCTTCTTTTCTTCAACCATGTCTCTCACAAAGTGATATTGAACATCAATATGCTTTTTCTTTGAATGATAAGAAGGGTTCTTCGCTAGAAATATTGTACTCTGAATGTCACAATCTAATCTCATTGCTTGTTGTACCAACCCAATACCTGGACACAATCTATGTAACCATAATGATTCCTTGCTTGCATGAGTAGCTGCCATGTATTCAACTTATGTAGTTGAGAGTGCCACTATAGCCTGTTTTTTGCTCATCCAACTGATTGCTCGTCCAAATAGGTTAAACACATACCCACTTGTAGATCTTCTACGATCCAGATCTCCATCCCAGTTTGCATCAACGAACCCATGTATGTCCAACACTTTGTCCAATCTTGGTCTTCCTTGGTAGCACAATCCATAACTGGTAGTGCCACACAAATACCTAAAGACTCTCTTTACTGTTTTCTAATGCTCCTTCCCTGGTTTTGACATATACTTGCTCAAAACTCCCACTACATGTGCAATGTCTGGTCTAGTACAGACCATTGCATACATCAAACTGCCAACTGCACTGACATATAGAACATGGGACATGTCCTCTTCTTCTTCATGTGTCTTGGGACACTGATCTGCGGATAAATTTACTCCTATAAGAATATGAACCTTGATCGGTTTACTTCCATGCATATTAAACCTCTGCAATATCGTCTCAACATATTTTCTTTGATTCAACTAGAGTTTCATGTTTGCACTATCTCTTTTAATCTCCATTCCCAGAATGAAGTTTACAGCACCGAGATCCTTCATGTCAAATTTGGAGGATAGTTGTGATTTCACCTCCTTGATAGCATCCATGTTATTTCCTACCAACAACATGTAATCAACATACAACACTACATAAATGAAGTGATTACCAACCTGCTTGGAATATACATAGTGATCAACCTTGCTTCTCACAAATACCAATCCAAGGATGTATGTGTCAAACTTTTGGTACCACATCCTAGGTGATTGCTTCAGATCATATAGTGACTTCTTTAGCTTACAGACCGACTCTTTCTTTCCCTTCACTACAAAGCCTTATGGTTGCTTCATGTAGATTTATTCTTCTAGATCCCCGTGTAGGAATGTTGTCTTCACATCCATATGTTCCACTTCAAGATCAAAAGAAGCAACAATAGATAAAATAAATCTAATAGAAGTTAACTTGGCAACATGAGAAAAAATATCACCAAAGTCAATTCCCTCTACCTGAGAATAACCTTTTGCTACTAACTGAGCTTTGTATTTCTCCACTTTTTCTTATGCATTAAACTTCTTCTTAAACAACCATTTTCTACCAACATATTTTCTTACAGCTGGAAACTCAACTAGATCCCATGCCTCATTCTTATCCAAGGCATCCATTTCTTCAACCATGGCCTTCTTCCAGAGTTTACTATCCTCTGAATTCATTGCTTCCTTGACAGTTCTGGGATCATCATCAGTAATAGATAAAGAAAAAATAGAAAGAAAATCAGGTGGACTATACCTTTCTAGTTGCCTTATTTCCCTCATTGATCTCCTCAATACTGGGGTATGAGGTTCTTCTTCTTCTACTTCATCTTCTTTAGTTGATTCAGATTTTGCATCATCCAACTCAAACTCTATTTTCTCAAGTTCTTCTTGCCTTGGTAGGAATTAATGTTTGGGAACATCTTTCACCTCTCTAAAAACAACCTCCTGACTGTAAACAGTCTTCTTAGTTTCTGGGTTCCAAAGCTTGTAACCTTTCACAAAATCTTTATAACCAATAAAGATACACTTTTCAGCTTTATTATCCAACTTACTCCTATTTTTCTTTGAAATGTGTACATAAACATCACAACCAAACACTCTGAGATGTTCAAGAGAGGGTTTCTTACCAGTCCATACCTTGTGTGTTATCATCTAGCACTGATGAGGGTGATCGATTGACCAGGTAGCATGTTGTACCCATTGCCTTTACCCAGAATTCTTGTCCTAACTCGACACCACTAAGCATGCTCCTTACTTTTTCCATCAGTGTCTTGTTCATGCTTTATGCAACTCCATTCTGTTGAGGTGTGTATGGAGTGGTCTTTTTCCTTTCTATACCACACTTCTTACATAATTCTTTGAATTCATTTCTGCAGAATTCTCCACCATTATCTGTCCTCAATACCTTTATTTTCTTCTCTGTCTGATTTTCTACCAAAGACTTTAACTCTTTAAATTTATCAAATACCTCAGATTTCTTTCTAAGAAAATAAATCCATGTGTTCCTTGAGAAATCATCTATGAATGAAACATAATACACAAATTTACCTAGTGATGGAATAGGCAGAGGTCCAAACACATCAATGTGTATCAACTCTAAGATTCCCTTTGCTCTTGTAGCACCGGATGGGAATCTTACTCAATTGTGTTTACCATATATGCAATGTTCACATAAATCAAAATCCATAGTGCAATTAGACATACCTTCAACCATACCTTTACTGTGTAGTGTTCGAAGGCCCTTTTCTCCAATATGCCCCAGTCTTTGATGCCACAACATGGTCTTATTTCCAGGGACAATATTGGTCTTATCTTCTTTATTTTTCTACTCAGGGACAACATAACTTTTACACCCATTAGTATAAGTGCTTCCTAACAACTTGTACAAAGTTCCACACCGAACTCCCCTCATCAACACCATTGCTCCTCGTACCATCTTTCAAGTTCCCTTTCCCAATACAATATCCACACCTGCATCATCCAACTTGCTTACAAATATTAGGCTCCTAGCTAGTTTTGGAATGTGTAAAACCCCCGAGAGAGTTCTAATCCTTCCATATTTTAGCAACAACTTAACCCTTCCAGGTCCCATGATTTTGGTTGTCAATTCATCTCCTAGGAATACATCACCACCATCATATTTTTCATATTCATAGAACCACTTCCTGTGAGGATCCATATGATATGACGCACTTGATTCGATCAACCATACACCACAGTATGCATGTGTACCTATAGATGCCAGGTAAACATCACCTCCTTCTTAAGTGGAGGTTTTTGCCTCTTTCTTTAGTGGAGGCTTTCATCTTTGTGGAAGAGGCATTATCAAATCCCTTTGGTTTATCAACCTTCTTAGACTTGCAATATTTATTATAATTCCCTACTTTACCACACTTCCATCATTTCCTCAAATATTTTCCTGGAGACTTAGATCTACTTGTAGATTTATATCTCCCCCCCGAAGACTTACTAGGATTCCTGTCTTGGGTACGATCTCTTACAAATAAATCATCTATGATCTGACCATCCATGCTTTTCCATCTCAACTCTTCAGATAACAAGGATGCAACTACATCCTCATACTTCAATGTATATTGAGTGGTACTACCAATTGCTACAACTGGATTATCCTAAGAGTCCGACAAAGAACATAACAAATTAATACACTTATCTTCTTTTGTAATTGTAATATTAACAAAGACAAGTTGACTTACCAGAGTATTGAAGGAATTTAGATGTTCTGTCATAGAATCTCCATCTTCCATTCTAGTATGATACAACTTCTTTAGAAGAAACAACTTGTTTACCAGGGACTTTGATTGATACAAATTCCCTAACTTATCCCATAGTTCCTTGGTTGTAGATTCTCCTGAGACATTCAACAACACCGAATCTTCCAGGTAGAGTCGAATAATAATCCTTACTCTTCTATCCAACTTCTCCCAATCTTCCTTAGACATACCAGTAGATTGTGTACTAGTAGTTTGTGTACTAGTAGTCCGTGTGCCAGTAGACTATGTACCAGTAGGTTGTGTACCAGGATCCACAATGATCCATTGTTCTTGGTCTACAAGAAGGTCTGCCATCTTGAGCTTCCATAGCTCAAAGTTTTTACCGTTGAACTTCTCTATCTCGATTCTAGAAGAGCTCGCCATTCCTCTTTCTACACTTGAATCAAAACTGCAAAAGATCCCACTGAACCCAGGTTTATCACAGACCCAAGATAAACTTGATCTATCAAGACCAAGCCAAACCCTCAACAACAAAGGCGTCCCCCTAAAGAAAAAAAAATCTTTGATACCACATGTAATTTTAAAACTTATGAAGTAAACAAATGCATACAGATTCTTAAGCAAAATAGAAATTAATCAATGGCTCATACACACAGTACATAGATATTTACGCTCGAAACCCTTAACCGAGAGAAAACCAACCTTCCTTGGTGTCACACCTTTCAACTCTTCATTGTATTAATTTCACCATTCACAATACAATATGTACAATATTTTAGGTATTCTGTAGCTACCAAAACCCTAATCCATTAATCCAGGATTAATTTAGAAAACTGCTAAAAATAGCAAAATCCGCTAAAATAGCAATAATTGCTCAAAAACAAATTTTGGGGTGCTACCCCGAACCCCTTCAGATCCAGGATACCGCCCAGAGCTGAACACTGTGCATAAACAAGGGGGGGGTGTTGGCCCCCCCTGAGACCTCCAAGAAAGCACCCAACGTACGTGACACATAGGGCAGAGGAAGTTGGGATCGTTAGACGCAGTTGTCGAATCTGACGTGCCCACACACACACATGAAAATAATATAACGCATACCCAACATAGGAAGGGAAATCTAAGAGGACGTGTTTTTCATCTTCTACCCTCATAGTGTCACAAAGATGACATATTCTTTCATCCCATGGTCTTTTGGGAACTGTCCAATGCCCATTTTCACTATGTAGCTCATGAGAGTTTGTTCTTATTTTAGAAATGCTGATTTTCTTCTTTTCACTTCTCAAAACTGAGAGGTAATTTTGATCTTCTAAATTAGGGTTGACCACCTCCTTGTAGTATCTTAATTTCCTTTTATCCACTAATTATTTATCACACCACATATTCTCCTTAAATTTATAAGTGATGATATTTGTAACATTATCGATATTCTACATGATGGATTCTTCTTGTATTCCCCAATTATTTACCCAAGATTTGACATCTTTATGCCATCCATGCTTGAGCCGCTGGTCGTTTTTGCTAGAGTTTGAAGAAATTTTGGGGAGTATTTTGTCATCCATGTTGTTTATCTTGTTCTTTTGAGTTAGGTATCTAATCATGGCAATGCTCTCAATGGGGGAGAGGCCTGTTTCTATGAGGAGGATAGGATAGGGTGCATTTCCCTTAATTTTGAGATTATAAGTTATAAAATTATTTTGGAATTGTTCTATCTTTCTCCAGGATTCTGTAGATATACTGCAACCCCAAACTTCACCTCCATATAAGATAACCAAAGTGACGAGAGTGTGAAAGAGGAGGTTTTTTATTATCCCAAAGACAAAGGTCCGCTAATTTACAATTGTTTTCAAGCCCACAATAATCTTTCCACCCTCCATTTATCCTTTTTTCAACACTATAGTTCCAATTGAGCTTGTGGTGGATATCAATTCTAAGAAATTTGTATGAAGGCACTTCCTCCAAGCTATTGTTGTCATAAAAAAAAGTATCGTAGGTGATCCTTTTGCATTTAATTATCATAACCTTTGTTTTGTCAGTGTTCATAGTCATTCCCATGCTAAAGAATAAGTCCTTGAGGATTATAAGTTTCTTACCTAGGTCATAGGGACTCTTCTCCATAAGAAAAGTATTATCAACATAAATAAGGACCATGATGACTATACTAGCTAAAGTCGGGCCAACACAGGATGCACCCTGCAAACAATCTTCTAGCTTATCATTATACATTCAGAAAAGTGTAAGGAATAGGGGACAACATTGCATGACTCCCATATTACAGTCAATTTCCTCTGAGTAGCCCTCAATGTTCCTAAACTTGGCAATAACTTTATCATATATCCTTACTTCAACATATCTTAACTTGAAAGGGACTTTAAGATCTTCTAACTTATTCTAGAGGTTAGTCTTGGGCACAATGTCAAAATCTTTTCTAAAATCAATGAAACAAAAAAGGAGATTGATTTTATCATTATGAAACTCCTCTACGATAATCCTAAAGGTAACAAGGTGATCCATAGTGGAATGGTAGCCTCTAAACCTATCTTGGCCTATAGATCTTTTTCCATGGCTTTCTAGCCATGTACCAATCTTCTGTTCAAAAATACTTTCGTATAGCTTAGCTAAAATGGGGCTAATCATAACGGTCCTATAATTAGAGGGATTTCTTTTTATCCCCGCTTTTAAAAATAGGTACAATGAGGCTTTTAGTCCAAGGTTTTGGGAATCCTTGTTGGATAGCTAAATTGAAGAGCTTGTGTATGTGAGGGATGAGGATATGTTCTCTAATTTTTAATATTTTAGCTTGGTAACCTTCGATGTCCTTAGCATTTCCTTTTGAGAGCTTCTTAACCCAAAACTTAATTTGTTCTATAGAAAACACTTCATCCTTTGTAGATTTATTTGGCATGTTTCCCATGACACGGGGGGATTCGTAGAAATTTTTAAGGTAGAAATTCCAATCCTTCGAGGGAATCATATTATTTTCTTTAATTTTACAAGTTAGATTTTTCCACCATAATTTCTTAGGATCTATCTTAAATAGGTACAAATTATTCTCTTGCTTTCTATATATATATATATATATTCTCGTTTAATTAAGGTTTTGTATCTATTTATCTTATCAAATTTTAAAGATGCATTGGAAGCACCCCTAATGGATTTTCTAGCAATTTTACATTCATTATCGTACCAAGGGTTAGTTGTACTCTTTTTCTTTTTACATAGCACCTCGATAGAGAATTTGTTAATGGAAGTAGAGAGGGTTGTTGTAAAATTATGAGAGTAAGCTTCAATATTGTTTTGACACAATATGCATTTTAAAGCATTGATTAAGCGTTTTAAGAAAAGATCAACTTTTTGTTTGTCAAAAAGTAAGTGCCTTTGGTTGTCAGAGTCCTCTTCAATGGAGCTTTTGTGCATGGAAAATTTAAGAGTTAGGGTTAGAGATCTATGATTAGAGTCAGGTTTGTGGTCATCTAAAAGATCAAATTTTACTATTTGGTTGTATGTGGGGATATTTCATAGAAGAACTTAGCTTGTTGGATAGAATGGCTCTAGAAGCATTTACTTGGATATATGTCAAGTTTCCACATACTAGTGAGAGGTTGGTTGGCACTTCATTTCAAGGTAGAGGAGGGTGTTCTAAAGGTATCAATTGTATATCAGGTGATTCTAGGTCTTGACGTTCCTAATACTAAAATATGGTCACCAAGCTTCGACCCATGAATTGAAAGGGTAACCAAGCATGCATTCTAGGTTAAAATGTCAAGGTTAGCTCTGGAAGTTTGGTTTACTGAGGTATTCAAGGCTATAGGTGATAGCTTAGGGAAATTCCTAGTCATGGATGTGCAATTTAAACAATATACATTACACGATGTGCTTTGAATACAATTTGAGCTATATTTAAAGGAGGACTGGTGAATGAATTGGACATTGAGGTAGGAAGTCAAAATTATACCCGAGTCTTGGATTACATAGGAATCATATTTCATTTTTTTAATGCCATGAGTATCGACATTCGCTTAATGAATATCAAATGAGCTTCCATGGAAGGAAATGAAAAATATAGGAAAGAGAACACATTGGGTTGGAGTAAAGAAGTTTGTGTCACCCTCAAAGTGGGGTAAGGAAACTCCTTTGAGGATGAGTGACTATAAACCTTTAGAGGAGATGATAGGGAATGTATAAAATCCAACAAATGGTGTTTGGAAAAGAGTAAAAGAGGTGACTCTAGTTGGAGTTTCCTTATATATAAATCTCTAAAATGCTATAATACCATGTAGAAATTTTGAAGTAGAGAAATTAATGCAAATTCAAAATGTTCACCTCAAGAATGAGGTTTCTCAAATCTATTTTCTGTGAACTTTCAACCTTAGGGTTGAATAAAAAATATTAATTTATAGAAACAAATACTTCACTTCTCTTCAACCCAATTCACAAAGTAGCCCAAGAAAATAAATACCAATCATTTGTACTTCAATGAAACAAAGTTTCATCCCTTAGGGCACACTTCCCAACCAAATTACAAAACTTTGTAACATACCCATCCCCCTAAGTAACCTATTGTAAAACTCCAATTTTGATCCTAGAAATTTAATGTAATGTGAATATGTGAATTAGGTTGTGACGAGAATAGTAAGGTCGAGGGTCAAGGACTGTAGATGATGTACATTAAATTTATTAATAAAAAATACATCGTTGGTTGCAAGATGAGGGTGAATAAAATGATGGGGGTTTGTTGACCCAAAAATATGCTTTGGGTTCAACATGATGTTTGTCACTTTCATATCTTCCCGAGAAAACATTAGGGTTTCTCTTCGCATCCTATGAATCTCTAGATCCAGTCAAAGACAATAGTAGTAGTCATAATTATTATGGATCTATCCCATTAAAGAGTATCAGTCGATTGCATTTAGAGGCTTCATCTGAGCACATAGTGACTTATCAGACACTATAAGAGTATCAGGAAGAAATTTCAAGTCACATGTTCTTAGTTCAAGTCAGTTACAGGGTGTTAGATTTAGTTTGGTCAGTGCCTCGATTATCAATCTGAGGGACAATATGGATAAATGGATTTCAAAGTCACGGTGTTCCCTATCCTACTATCACCTATTGGACATATACATAATTGTCATCAATATCCTTATGTCCATCAATATCTTGATGGCACCCAAGTGAGCTCGTTCTAACCTTGTTCGGCTCGTCTCGAAACCATGATATTTTCCCCCTAGGGGAGGAATCCCTGGGATTTTGTTTTTGAGTTATGAAGCCATTTTAAATCATAATTCCCTATGTTAAGGATGCTCAATTCAAAATTCATGAACGAAGGACTCAATTTGTGAAATTTTCAACGTTGGCCTTGTTATCCCCGATATCTAGGGATAACTAGG
>SNQJ01S0045736.1:61240-72152 GCA_010110895.2 Picea sitchensis | reverse complement strand
CAGACATTGGTCAAACTCACTCGGGCTCCTTGGAGGGTAAATCCACAATTACTGCATGGAAGCTTGCACCAAGGCGTAAGTCCGTTAAGCAGGTCACCATTGTAACTGTTCCACCTTATCCCCGCCCCTTCTGGACTTGATCATGCGACGTTGGATTTCATCACCAACTAGTATGGTCATCAAAAGAAGGTCCTATCTGCTTGGTTGATTCCTAGATTTTGTTAGCGTGTGTTGTTTCTTTTCGTTAGTTGGCCCTAGATTTTCAGTGCGTTTTGCCTTTCTCCACAATTGAGCCCGTAGACGATCAAGGTCTTCGCCGATCACGTAGGATGCAAGGGATGCCTCCAGAAGGCTATCAACCCTTACCTCCTAACCCTCCCGAAGACAACCACCGCAGAGAGGTAGAAAATCCATCTGACGCTGAAAGTACTATTGCTCCTCCGTTAGATAACCCGGAAGACGCTTTTTTTATGATTGCAAATACCACTTCGGTGACCCCTCTCGAACCACTTTTACTTCGTTTAGACTCCCTTGGGAACATCATAGACGAATAAGTCCCACGATTACCAGAGAGTATTTTTACCGAAACATATATGGGATCCATGCAACCAATCTTTGGTGAGGAATATAGGACTCCTATTCATCCTGGCACCGCAGTAAATACCAATTCCACACCCGCTCGTTCTATTTGGAGGACTTCATCGGGACGCGATCTCTATGAACATTTCGAATTCTTTCGACAACCATTCCATCCTGATAACCCTCCTAGTGAAACAGGACCATCCGGTCAAACCATGAGTCACCTAGTCGATCGGGTTGTTAACCCTACTGCTACACCAACACAAGTCAGTCCTAATAATGGACCCATCACATCTGCTCACCCGAGAATGCAGACCCCTGCTGGCCAAACACAACCAGCTGGAGGGCAACCACCATCCAACACACCTTTTCCTCCTGGAGGACTACCGTTTCATGGAGGGCCTACCCCTCCTAGGGGACAACCCCCTTTTCATCCTCCTCCTAGAGGGAAACCTTCGTTTTTCAGTCATACCCCGGTTATAAATCCACCACTGGCAGGGGGGAAAACCCCATTGGTTGGAAACCCTTCATATCCCTGGAGAGTATCTTCAGGAGGCACTTTCACTCAACCCCAGGTTGGGGGGCACTCTTATAATAACCCATTAGGAGGGGTACCTAATCCTGTTCCTTCCGAGACATCTTACCCACAATCTTATTTGGGTGGCATCCAAAACACCACCTGGAGTACTCCGGGACCACAGTCTTATCCTCCTCATGGGCAAGCAAATCACCTGGCCTATAATGCTCAAAACCCACCGGGTCATGCCAACCTTTCTCATTCATCATCGAATCCTTATTATCCTGGCCAGCAACAAACGTATGTAGGAGGACCTAATGGTTACAACTATCCATCTAACCCAGCTTATGGTCCTACTGGTGTTCCTATGCCGCACCAGTATCATTCGCAAATTAATCGACAACTACCTTTCCTTGCGACTCTGGATCTCCCAGACTTGTCTCGGCTAACTAATGATCCTATTTCTCATTCACCGGTTTGGCCAGTCATTCCAGCTAAACTTCCTTCTGATATTCCGAAATTTGACGGAAACCCTGGTGAAGATCCAAACAACCATGTTATGACTTTCCATTTGTGGTGTTCATCAAACTCCCTCATGGATGATTCTGTATGTTTTCATCTTTTCTAGCGAACACTTACCGGTTCGGCAGCAAAGTGGTATATTGAACTACCACGCACTTCTTTTCATGATTTCAGTTCCCTTGCCATGTCTTTCCTCACGCACTTTCAACTGCCTATTCGCTACGAAACGGGTACTGAACTCTTGAATTCCCTTCGTCAAACTAATGCAGTGCATATCTCCGACCATATTCATGAGTGGAGATGACGACGAAGGATGATCAAGGCTGTCATCCCTGACATACTATTGGTGGAATGGTTCACGAAATCACTGCTACCACCGATCGCTCGCGATGTTGCTATGGGTGGTGCAGTCACAGAGGAACAAGCCATCGCTCGGGCTCAATATTTAGATTTGGTATATTCCCAATCTGGTACTTTGTATGATTTTCTTCCGAATGCTACTCGGGATAATACCGATCAATCTAAACCATCATCCTCATCTCATGCGGATGGTGTTATGGGCTCCATCAAAATTCAACCTGTTTCCCAATCGCTCACACCCTCCTCTGCCTCCCCTCAAACTCAGATCTCTGAGGTGAATGCAGTTCAATCTGCCCCTTCACAACAATCTGGAGGTAAGAAGAAAACGAAGAATAAATCAAAAAATAATAATGAAAAAACAAAGAATCAAACACCTGCTGCCGAAAAGCAAACATAACGGAAGTTGAAATTCCCGTGTCTCATTTGCGGTGACGATCACTACACCCGATATTGTCCACATCGTGATGAAGTGGCCAAAATTTTCCAAGGAAAGTCACAACCCGCTGTGCTTACTCATTCTTTTCCACAACAACAATCCATGGTTGCTCAAACCCCCTCGCCTGGGGGCAGTTCTAGCCATCCTCATCATGAGGCCTCGTCGAGTGCACATATTTATATGTTTAACGGGGTTAATCTAACCACTCACTCTGCGACATATGACATGCCAGTTAAACCTGATAAGACGAAGATTGCTAACGGTTCTCCGCCAGACCCATTACCATCCTCTGCAAATCCTCTGTCTGTTAACCCTCCATCTGGGCCACTCCAGATTGAGAAACCTTCTTTTGACTCCATTTTACGCCCTCCTAAGAGCACCATCTGGAAATCTACCTTCAATCCTAGTTCACGGGCTACCCAAAATTACAATATTGTAGAAGATTTGGCCCAAGCCCCATGTGCTATGTGTGCCTTGGAATTTTTACAGCACTGCCCCAGTCAAAGTAAAACGCTCTTAGCCGCTCTTGGCGATGTTGATCCTGAGTCGTCCAACCAGATCATGTTTAACCTGGATAATTATGCATCTCGACTCTCCCACCAACTTTCTTTCCAAGTTGATGTTGTTGTCCACAATCAACAAATCCATCGAACTATTCTGGATGAGGGAGCCTCGACTTGTGTTATGTCTTTGGCGTGTTGGAAAGGTTTAAAATCACAAGCACTCAATAAATCCCCAACGATGTTACGTACGTTCGATGGGCGAGGTTTTCATCCTCACGGGCTTTTACAGTCCCTGCCCATCCAATTGGGTGGAAAAACTGTTACCATTGATGTCGAGGTGGTCGATGCTCCCCTCGATTACAACTTGTTACTTGGAAGGAGTTGGTTTTATGCTATGACTGTTGTTGCCTCATCTGTCTTTCGATGTGTGCAATTTCCTCATCATGGCAAAATCGTCACTGTTGATCAGTTGGATTTCTGCACACCCGATGCTCGCATTCCTACTACCAACAATATTCCTTTCCTAGGAGACCACAAGATCACGTATGAAAGCGTTGGTGTTGGCTTACTAAAAGATTCTAGCCTCATGGGTACCTTCCCTACACCACTTCCACCAACTATACATCACATTGCCACTGTCGATATGATTTCGACCGCAGCTTATCAATCTTTTGGATCATCTGACCCTTGGATTGCACCTTGTCCGTTGGAATTCAATGCACTAAGTGACACCGCACCACTTGGTCCAGCCGAAACATCATACGTTTCTATCCAATTCACTTCTCCCTCGTCAGATGACCAACATCTATTGGCACCCGACGTTTCATCGATGCAATCACAGTCAAGTTCCTTGTCGCCTGCGATCCACTATAATTCCCCAACTTTTCCTATTCCGTAAATGTCCCGCATTGACAAGCTACCTTGGGATAATCACTATCCCCAACCCTCTTTTCTTCCCCTTCACGAAGAAGTTCAGGCAGATATACAGTCTATCTCCCCTCCTGATGTCGATTTTCTATCGCCTCCCATGTTTTCAACTTCCGATGATTTGGATCCGGTAGTTGATTTGGTGATTTCTTAAATAGGTTTATTGGAGCCTGATATCCTTACTCTTATCGTGACCCTCGACATGTATTCCTCCCTGAATGATTATCTTCCATCCAGTGAAGATCTCCTGGAGGCCATGACCGAGTTTTGTCCCTTGACATGGTATCCTTTCAGAAAGTTATCCTCTTGGAAGCCATGATAAAAAAGAAGTCATGAGCATAGTTTCTCTTCTCTGTGGCAAGATCGTTAAAAAATGAAACAGAGGCCACTAGCTTTCATGCTGGGGGCATGTCATGAGCATAGTTTCTCTTCTCTATGGAAATCTCATTAAAAAATGAAACAAAGGTCTTGAGCATAGCTTTCCTCTCTGTAGCAAGATCGTTAAAAAATGAAACAATCATCTCTCTTGAACCTTCTTTTCATCCACCCTTCTCCTTTCTCTCATCCACTAGAGAAATTGGTAACAACCTCAGAGCCGGTGTATGAATCGAAGCTTGGAGGGCATGTCTCTAGCCTTTGATGATCATTCTGGAGCTAAGCCACTAGCTTTCAAGCTGGGGGCATACCGAGCTTAGTCTTTGTTCTTTCTCGTGCTCGAAAATACATGAGAATGCAACCGGGTAAAGTTTTATCTCTTTTTCGGACCCGTGCGGATACACGAACACACAAAAAAGGAACCCCCCTGGAGTATACTTTAAACCCTTTTTAGACTCTCTAAATATGAAAAGATTTTAGAGTGACCTTGCTTCCTTTCACACTCGTTAAAAGGTCAGAAAGGGAGTCTTTCGAGCGATAGTTTACCCCTTTTTCGGTCTCGTTAGACTACTTTACGAAAAAGGAACTGAGAGAGTTCTCTTTTAAGTGTTTTTCCAAAATCTATAATCCCGAAAAACCTTCAAGTTTTTTGTCTTTGGACTCATTAAAGCACACATCGACAGACCCATATGGGACCGAACCCTTACTTCTTCCGGTTCATTAAACGAAGGAAGAGGAACTTACCGAAGGTGAGTTATATCGAGCATGTGTTATCCTCCTCGAGCTCATTAAATCAAAAAGAGGTACTCATCTATCTGGATGGGGGAAAAATTGAAAGGAACAAGCCAAGCAGTCTCTTGAGAACATCATCCAGCACTTCTTAGAGTCACCCTTGAACACGACACTTTGTCATTTGCACATATCATAATCCACTGAACCTCTGCACTGAGCCAATCCTTTGAGTTTCTTTTGCTCCTTTGGGTCACCCGACGCAAGTCACAGTATCCACTGCATATTTTTGGTCCATGTCATGTTTCACTGTCATGCCTCAGTGTTCAAGGGAAGTATCTGCCTCGAGAGTCAGCCATCCCAAATACCTCGCCTCAAAACCTGTGTCAGTCCATGTCCATTTGATTTGCCAATCACATCTCTATGTCCATTTCATGTCGTTGATGGGGGATACATCAAGGCCCTCCCTCGACGAGTCTATTCCTGTCGACTTCAACACATTATCTGGGAATCAGACTTAGAAACCAGTTAGTACTTTGGGACTTGCATGCCTCAATGGCAGGCCTCCTCATGTTCGACAATAGGTTTACATCATTGACCCTTGATTGGATGATTCCACGAGTGTTCAACCTCATCTCATATATTCACATTCGCTGGAATGTACTAGGATACCTTGGGAATCATTGACATTAATGGTGATTTCCCTCACACTTGTTAATGGTTCACACCATTGACCGGTAATCAAGTGGTTTCTGCCATGTTCGACATCAGGACATCTATTCACTTGGTTAGATTCATACTACATCGGGATCGGTAAGAAGACCCTGGGTTGAGTAACCACTTTGATATATGCTTCGCCCAGGCTGCGAAGGAGTTTTTATTGGACAAAGAACACATACACTGTTACATAGATCCACTTTGTATTGGTCGTGGCTATGTCTTGTCATCTCATAGATCCACTGTGTATTCTTCGTGGCTACGATCGGTCTGAGTCATCAAAGTATAGATCCACATTGTATCTTCGGTGGCTATACCTTTTCATCAATACAATTATGGATCCACAATGTATTTTATGGCGGCCATATCTCGCAAGTCTTGATCACCCAAGCATAGGTATGCCTGCCTTGGGTTTTGAAATATGTCATGATATTTGTTGGATGTTTGTGTGCAACTTCTGTCAGGTTCTCGGAGTCTATACCCTTTCTTGAACGTCTACAAAGTATTTCAGTCATCAGTTCTCATCTTCTAACTTCATACTTTGGGGGGCAATCTGTTACACATCAAATTTACTCACTTTGATAGTGTCGCAAGTGTCGTCATTACAAAGGTCACAAGTGTCCCATTTTTCTCACAAGGTCGCAAGTGTCACATGTTGCTCACAAGTGTTGAAAGTGTCAGGGAAGCATACTTCCATGATGCCTATGTCGTTCCTATACCGACATGAGAAGGACACTTAAAACACCTCCAACATTTGATTTGGAAGAGGAGAAATGAGTCAGCAGGCTTGCAAACTTTTTGTCATCTGAAAGCACCTCAAAAAATGAGTTTTTGGAGGGGAGCGCTCCCCCTTACACTATCTCAGAGTGTCGACGCTCCCCCTTACACTGTCAAGGAGCGTTATAAAGCTCCCTTGGCCCTATTGAGGGAGCACTATATATTTTGAGAGCGCTAGCACCCCCCTAAAGCCTACAAGGGAGAGCTCCAACGCTCTGATGGCCCTTTTGAGGGAGCGTTGCCTAATCTGAGGCAGTAGTTGGCCCGTTGAGGAGAATAAGGGGAGCATATTTCAATTTTAGAAGGCAGTTGCATTCGAATTCTTGGTTCGATTAGAAGATCCCTGATCTAAGGAGGAGGTTCCTCAACCTGTTCTAAAGATAACTCAAGAGGTTAAGCTCCTCTTAACCTATATAAGCAATCTCTATGATGGTGAAAGAGGACTAGGAAATGGAGAATTACACCAAACTTATGATCTCATAAGTGGTGCTGGAGCTGATTGGGGGAAGAATTGCTAGCATGAAACCTATGATCTCATAGGAAACACAAAGTCAGCCAAAGAAGAGTGATCAGTGAAGTTGTTGTCATCCAGGTTGTGGATCTTTCGAGCAAGGGTTAGATGAAGGGGACTTGACGAATCTGTCGCATTCTCATCTACGATTGTAAGTACTGCTTTCGTTATTCTCATTAATATGACACGCTTGGCCTGTTTCTTTCTAGTTTTTGTCTGATGTTACATGAACTTATCATTGATAGATAGATCTATTTTCAAGCTAATATCAATAGAGTAGGAAGTGATCATATCTTGTTTGTCTACAGAGCTCAACGAGGAGCAAAGGATCGGAGCACAACTCGGAGCGTGCAGGGACAAACGTCGATAAAAGAGGTACTTATATTCTCCTTCTTTCTCATGTGTTAGCCTCTACAGATCTGAAAGGAAGTCAGTGTCCACGTTAAGAATTTTTCTGTCTAGATTTAGGGTCAAGCTCTTAGAGGCAATCTACCTGTCCGCAGGGAGATTTTCCTACAACAAAGAGGAAGAGAGCTGGTGGAAAATTTTGGATAGTTATAGGAAAATATCAATTGATTTGAGAGTTTTATGAGTTGTGAGTGGACTATGAAATCCACCCTCTTTTGTGGATTTCTAACTTCATCTTGGGGGTGAATGACTATTGAGATTTGGAACAATAAGTGTATGGTTGGGTGGAATGTCCATCCCAAGCAGCTGGTTGCACAACTATGGTGAAAAGATGAGTGTTTTATCTTGCTATTATGTTCAATTATGTATCTAATTGTTGTGCATGAACTCTAGGTATTTGGAAGTGATTTTTATGTTGTTGTAATGATTTGTTTAGTTTAAATTCATGTGATTGTTATCATGTTGTGGATGCTTCCTTTTATGGTTAAATACAATAGCTAAATATGTTTTAATTTGTAGTTGTAAGCTACAAAAATTTGACTAATAGTAAATGAATTTCTTTAATTAGCATAAGTTTCATTTTATATGAATTTTGCACGTATTGTTTCTCAACTAAAGGCTAGGTACGTTACTAAAATGGTATCATAGCTTATGACAAGATATTTTTTGCTGATGTGACCCAACTTGGGTGGTTGGGTATGTTATGTTGATTAATTGGGCTGGCTGTCATTGATGTCAACCCTTGAAGAAAGTTCGGTAGCAAATTTTGGTAGCACAAAGGTTTGGGTAATGGACCCAAGTTTGTTTGATGGATAATGGTATGAGTTTTGATATATTTGTAGGAAATACTATTCTATATGGATAGTACATGTCATGCCATTTCTAGTGGTATGTGGAACGTCACATAACTACTCATGGTTAGAGAGTTATAGACATGTGAAGTTGGAGAACCCTCATGAGTCATCTAGAAGCCCCAAAAGCTCAAAGTAGTGAAAGTGGCTGCAAAGAAGAAATTATTTAAATGATAAAGTGAGGTGATGAGTGTACTATAAGTCAAAGTGGATACAAAAGAAATTATATAAATAATAAAGTTAATGGAGAAATTGCTAAGTGGACAAGTGGTTAGAAGTGGGTTAGCCCTAAAATAAAGAAAGTGGTAAGATGGTTAGAAGGTAATTTAAATAATAAAGTGAAGTGATGAGTGTATTATAAGTCAAAGTGGATACAAAATAAATTGTTTAAATAATAAATTTAATGGAGAAATTACTAAGTGGACACGTGGTTAGAAGTGGGTTAGCCCTAAAATAAGGAAAGGGGGTTAAGATGGTTAGAAGGTAACCCATTGAGGAAGCTACATGAAAGTATAAATAAGAGGCAAGGGTCTCTCATTTTTAAACACACTTGAGAATATTGAATATCTACAAGTGACTGAGGTAACCAAAGGATATCTAAGCCGAATTTCAGAGGGAAAGTTAAGTAAAGAAGGATGAAATTCAAGGGAGGATAAATTCTTTTGATGATGCTTTCTAAGGTATGTTATTTATAGGTCATATCACCATTTTCGCAATAATGTTTTTTCTAGAATGATTCAAACCGTGAAATTGGGATGAAGTTGAGGAAACATATCCAAGTAGATGTGATAAAAATTTTAGATTGTGGGTCGTTGTATTTTTGGAGTTACACTCCGTGGAAAATAGGGTTTGTGGCTAGTCGTGAAGCTAGTCTAAAACAAGTGTTTCGGGTAAACACGTCATAACTTATTCATAACAGATACAAATTTAGTAAGGCCAAATGTATTGGTTAGAGTACATATGGTAGTATTCTTTTTACAATTTTCATATACATACAACAAATATTCTGTGCTGGGCACACTCTACAAGTTCACTCTCTAGAATAATCCATAATTCAATAAGGTATGTCATTTTTTCTATAACTCTTTTTATGAGAGGATCCAAGTAATGAAACATAGAGGAATTGCATTAAAGACACTGAAGAACATTGTGTACTATTTTCATATATTTATTCATTACAGGTACATAGTTATGATTATTGCAAGTTAGGGTTGTTGACTAATCCAAAATTAGTCATGTTAGACTAAAGTAAAGTTTGATGAAAATGCTATTCTTTTGTTGTTAAAGTGAAGGAAGGTTTGCAGGTATGTGATCATATACACCAGCTCTATTACAGATTTACAAAACAGATTTGTATGATTAAATTGATGAGGGATTTTGGATGAGGTACATGTTGGGTACATGGTTGAGACAAGTAGTTGATGAGTTGGCACATACATGAGGTGTATAGTTGATGATGTTGGTACATATTGATGAGTCATATTTTATGTTTCTTTAGTGCATGATTGGTACATATTTGGTTCATGGTTGATGCACTCGTTGATGGTACAAGTTGATGTACAAGTTGGTGCATGGTCAATGCACTTGTTTATGGTACAGGTTGATTACAGGTCATTTGGTACATGTTGTTACAGGTTGGTTGGATACAATTCAGTGGTACAGGTTGTTATAGTGGTATATCTCACAGTGATAATGTAACATTGATTCCATCATTCTACTTCTATGTCAAGTCGGTTGGATGGGGCAATGACAGGTGGTTGTAGCCACCTTTCGGTTGTATCCGAAGAACATAGGGGGTTGTAGCCTCCTTTTGGTTGTAACCAGAGAATTGGGGAGTTGGAGCTTCCTTCAGGTTGTATCCTAAGAAACTAGGGGTTTGGAGCCTCCTTCCAGTTGCATCTAGAAAACAATGGAAGTTGGTGCTTCCAATGAATGTAATTTTAAAGACATATAAGAAAAAACATTATGTGGTTTTCTCTCACTTTGGGTTTCCACATAAAAACACGGGTGTACTTTGTATGTGTACGATTTCTCATTTGTTCATTATTTATTTACTCTGAAACTATTGGATGATAATGCTACATTGATATAACACTTGCATTTTATGGTTAAAAGGGATTAAATTTCTCTATTACTGATTCACCCCCCCTCTTAGTAATCCAACAATTGGTATCAGAGCCGGTTCCTTCAGGAAACAATTTAACCACTGGAAGGAGATCATGGATTATTCTGAGAATGGAGTAACATTGTTTAATGGTCATAATGGTTTACAAAATGAGTTATGGAGTGGAAGGAAGAAAGCATTTTTATAGGAACAAGGGTATTATATTTTGTTATCAGTCATTATAGGATATAATAGTTCAAAAAGAGAAAAGACTACATCCAATAAGGAATTGAAAAAGAATAAAAAAATAATAATGGATTTCATTTGGGAAGGATTACCTAATCCGGTAAGAGAAAAGGTTGGTAAATTTTCATCAACCAAACAACTTTGGGATAAGTTACATGAAATATATTCTTCACCCATCGTAGATTCAGAAAATGCCAAAGAAGATGTAGATATAGTGATCCAGATGGATATCGGTGGCCACCCACCTTTTCCAACTGGCTCAAAACAGTTTTCTGACATTTTTGGCAATTTACTATTTTTAGCAGTTTTTACTTCTGGGGCCATTTTGAGGGCCTAAATGAAGGTTTTTC
>SNQJ01S0045736.1:24458-59701 GCA_010110895.2 Picea sitchensis | reverse complement strand
GGAAAGTGGGTTAAGATGGTTAGAAGGTAACCCCTTGAGGAAGCTACATGAAAGTATAAATAAAAGGCAAGGGTCTCTCATTTTTAATCACACTTGAGCATATTGAATATATACAAGTGACTGAGGTAACCAAAGGATATCTAAGCCGAATTTTAGAGGGAAAGTGAAGTAAAGAAGGCTGAAATTCAAGGGAGGATAAATTCTTTTGATGACGCTTTCTAAGGTATGTTATTTACAGGTCATCTCACCATTTACACAATAATTTTTTTTCTAGAATGAGTCAGACCATGAAATTGGGAGGTCATTGAGGAAACATGTCCAGGTAGATGTGATAAAAATTTCAGCTTGTGGGTCATTGTATGTTTGGAGTTACACTCCGTGAAAATAGGGTTTTTGGCTTGTCCTGAAACTAGTCTAAAATAAGTGTTTCGGGTAAAACGTCATAACTTATTCATAACATATATAAATTCAGTAAGACCAAATGTATTGGTTATACTACAATATGTAGTATTCTATGTACAATTTTTAGATCCATACAACACATATTACGTGTGGGGAACGCTCTACAAGTTTGATCTCTAGAATAAGCCATAATTTAATAAGGTATGCCATTTTTGTTATAACTCGTTTTCCGAGAGGATCTGAGTAGTGAAACGTGGAGGAATTTCATAAAAGACACTGAATATTATTGTGTACTATTTTTAGATCTTTATTCATTACAGGTACATAGTTATGATTATTGCAAGTTAGGGTTGTTGGCTAATCCAAAATTAGTCATGTTAGACTAAAGTAAAGTTTGATGAAAATGTTAGTCTCTTGTTATTAAAGTTAAGGAAGGTTTGAAGGTATGTGATCATATACACTAGGTCTATTACATAGTTACAAATCAGATTTGGATGATGAAATTGATGAGGGATTTTGGTTGAGGTACATGTTGGGTACATGGTTGAGACAAGTAGTTGATGAGTTGACACATACATGAGGTGTATAGTTGATGATGTTGGTACATCTTGATGAGTCATAGTTTATGTGTATTTGATGCATGGTTGATGCACTCATTGATGGTACAGGTATAGGTTGGTGCATGGTTGATGCACTTGTTTATGGTACATGTTGATTACATGTTGTTTGGTACAGGTTGTTACAGTTTGGTTGGTTGTATGTCATGTTAGGATATTTAGAAACTTAAGAGTTAGTTAATATCTACTTGGTCTAATGTTTCTTTAGGTAAAAGTGTTTTTCTTAGGGTGTTTCTTTAGTATGCATTTATAGTTAGGAAATCCGACGGTCATGATATGTTCCCAACATAGAGTGATCTGACGGTTCATATTCTCTTTGATCTTAACGACCATTGATCTGTGGCTTAACACCCGATTGGTCCATGATCTCTATTTAAAGAGCATAGAAGGTCATTTTTCGATGATCAATCGTGAGAAACTCTCTTGTAAAATATCTCTGTAATCTTTTTCTTTTGCATTAATAAACTGCTCCAAGTGGACACGTTGGCTGGGGCCGTGGATGTTTCCCCGTAGGGGTTTTACCACGTCAAAACATCAGTGTGTTGATATTTGATATGGTTGTGTGAGTGGTTATTGAAGGTATTTTTCCTATGTTGGAATACCTGTGTTGTCGAACATGGTATCAAAGTCTGTTTGAAGACCCCCTCCTGTTGTAGATCGAGATCGTGAAACTGAGTTGCCTCATCTCCATTTTCTATTATTTTTGTACATTTCTTGGCTGAGATAATTGTTCTATTGTGTCTGGAGCGCTCGTTTCAGTTAGGAAAACTTTTCGTTTCACTCGAAAAAGCTTTTTGTTTCCCAAGATAGGGACATTTCAATCCGATCCAGAAGTATAAAGCCTGAATACGCATTTTCTAAATTTTTGCAGAGTATCATTTTGGTTTTATTTCATTTTTATATTATTTATTTGTGGGTTGCTACTCTTTTAGATCTATGTATGCTCTTTTCCCCGTGCCTTGTGCGATTTTGGAAAATCATAAATAGATAGGAAAAGGTGCATCTTCTGGGTAAGTTAACCGAGATCTAACCCTTTTTGTCATCGAGAACTAAATTTTTTTTCTTGTGTGAAAAGAGCTTTTTTTAGCACATTCTCCAAGGCCGTTTTCAACAACAACAACAACAATCCTCTTCCTAAAAAATACAATATGTTTTGCTATACCATTTGGTTGAAAATTTCCTTATTAAGTAAGAGGTATTGAGTTCAAGTCTCTCTTCTTCTTACTTTTTTTTGAAAATGTTCATGCTAAAATTATAAAGTCTATTTCACTTCAAGTATAAAAGTGAATCACTATAAGTAGATTTAATATTTTATTTTTGAGTTATTTATTTTGCATGCAGATTTTATTTTTCAAAGTAACTTCATTGTAAAAGTGATCACCACTTCTCTTTATAAAAGTGGGTCACTTCATAAAACAAATTACACCACCACATGGTCCCTTGGTTACTTTTTATGCATTTTTTTAAAATGGCATAACTCTCACATATGAAGTCCATTTTTAGTGCCGCTTTTTTTAAAACTGACTAACTTTTAGAGATCTTTCCATCCAGATCATCATTTTCAATTTTTAAATAAACATTATCTGCATATTTAATATGTCTTCTACAAGTAATATCTTTCTTACCAACAACAACTACTTCCAATGGAAATCCCATATAGAGGATTTATTAAGAAGTAAAGGCTCTTACTAGATTATCTTGGGAAAGGAAATAGAACCCACTGATACTGATAAGAAATTAAAATGGGATAATAGGAATGTTGAAGCACATGGACTAATCAGAATGTCCATCTCTCATGATTTAAGGTTCCACCTTCAATCAATTGATCAACCCAAAGAAGCTTGGGACAAGATTGAATCTGTGTTTGGTAAAAACAATATTATTCGAGCAAAATAGTTAGAAAATCAAGTACTGACTCTAAGTCCAAATGATTTTTCTTGCATTGAAGACTATCTATCTAAGTTTAAAACACTCAGAACTTTATGTGAATAATGTAAGATAAAGATAGAAGAAGATCGTTGCATCTATCTTATTTTTTCTAAGCTAGGGAGTGCATATTATGTGTTTGTATCTACCTTTTATGCCATGCAAGAGGCTCTAGGGACAAATTATAAAAAAACCAGTATTGAGAATTTTTTTGATGCTTTGATTAGAGAGAAAGATAGGCTTGTACAACTTGGAGTGATCAGCACTGCAAGTACCTCCAACAAAGCCTTAGTCATCCATCAGAAAGATAAACCCAAGAATATGAAGAAGAAACATCCTCACCACAACAACAAGAAATATAATGGTCCCAAACCTAGTTAGACAACTTCTGCTCCTAATGGTGACAAAGGAGAAAAATATAAAAGTAAGAAGAATGACATACATTGCAATTTTTGTGATAAAGATGGTCATGATGAGTCCAAATGTTTCAAGAAGATGGAAACTTTAGAAGAAACTATGAAGAAGAACAATATCAATATTGATTCTAATTCTTCTTCTTCTTCTCATGGACATGCACTTCTACTTCTAGTTTCTCCTTCAATACAACTTCTACTTCTTCTTCTAATGAGTGGCTTATTGATTCTAGAGTATCTTATAATATGGATAAGGATAGAGACATATTTTATTCTCTAAATGAATGTAACACCAAGAAAATATTTGTTGGTGGTGATAGATATCTTAGTGTTGAAGGATCTAGAACAGTTCAAGTAGAAAACAGTCATTTCAATGATGTATTATGTGTTCCAAGTCTTTCTTGTAACCTTCTATTAGTATATCAAATCATTCTTTCAAGCGAAGGTAAAACCGTAGAGTTTTCACCTCACCAAGTTGTAATCAAGGATCTAAAATATCCTAAGCATGTTCTTGCAACTGGAATTGTTGATGATATTACCACCAAGTTATCCTCTATCTTAACGACCATTGATCTGCGATTTAACAACCAATTGGTCCATGATCTCTATTTAAATAACATGGAGGGTCATTTTCCGATGATTGATTGTGAGAAACTCTCTTGTAAAATCTCTTTGTAATCTTTTTATTTTTCATTAATAAATTGCTCCAAGTGATCGCGTTGGTTGGGGCGATGGATGTTTCCTCGTAGGCATTTTACCATGTCAAAACATCGGTGTGTTGATATTTGATATGGTTGTGTGAGTGGTTACTGAAGGTGTTCTTCCTCTGTTTGAATACCTGTGTTTTCGAACATGTCAGTGGTACAAGTTGTTACAATGAAATATCTCATAGTGATAATGTGACAATGGTTCCATCATTCTACTTCTATGTCAAGGCGGTTGGACGGGGCAAGGATAGGTGGTTGTAGAAACCTTTTGGTTGTAGCCAGAGAACATAGGGGGTTCTAGCCTCCTTCTAGTTGTAGCTAGAGAATTGGGGAGTATTCGGAAGCAAATGCTACATCAAAAGAGAATATGGAAGAATGGGAAAGTTTGACTCTCGTGTGGACAAAGGAGTACTTGGTGGTTACTCAAGTACAAGGAAAGCATACAAGTGTTACAATCTGAGGTTGAACAAAGTTGTTGAAAGAATCAATGTAACAATTGATGAAATAGATGGATGAGAATTAAAAGAAAATGAGTGAGTGGAATATCTTTACAAAGAAGAAGCAAAAGATGAATAAGGGTTCAAGAAAAGGAAGTGCAGACAACAAACTCTACATCAAGGTTAAGCCAGAAATTTGTAAAGGATATGTAGAATTAATTTGAAATGTCATTACTTGGAGAACTATCCTTCTTTCTGGGTCTTCAGATACGTCAAAGAAACTAAGGAATTTTTATTTCTCAAACTAATTATATCAAAGAAATGATAAAGAGGTTTGAAATGGAAGATTGCAAACCAGTTACCAATCCTATGAAAACCAGTTGCAATTTGAGCAAAGATGATGATTCTAAGTCTACAGATGTAATGTCCCCAAGGCTGACCCCTATTGTAAATCATGTTTATGAAATGAATTGTAATTATGTTTTATAGGCTGGTGAGCCAATTTTATATAAGCTGGTGGGCTTATGTGATTATTAGGCCAGAGAGCCTAAGTGTTGAAGGCCAAGAGCCTGATTTTGTACATATATATATGCACATTATTAATAAAAATATAAACACCGCTGCGTGCAGATCGACCACAATGAATGATTGATGGGGGACTAATCTTCCACAGAGTGGGTAAGGGATTAGGGGCTGGAAGGTGGGAAGAGGGGCTAAGCCTAGGGGCTTAAGTCCTTGGGAGTAATATTTTAATATTATTCCAAAAAGACCATGTGAAATATATGTTTTATCCTAAGTTCTTTGGGAATGACAAGTGACTTCCAAGTGGGGAGGAATGCATGCTAATGGAATGCATGCAGTTTCATGTGTGACAAGTGTCAACCCAAGTGCATGTAGTTAAAACTGCTGAATTGAGCCATAATGAGGGTTCTTCCTCCAGTCGACCGTCGATTGTCTGAACATGAGTCTGGTTTGACCTCTGTAGAAGTACCCTCGTGCAATTCAGAAACCGGAGGATGCCTATGTCTGTGTTTGTTTTTTTGAAAGCCGATACACCCNCCCCCCCCCCCCCCCCTCTATTCTGAACCGTTGAGTCTGAGTTGACCCCTGCGTGGATTCTTTGTCACGCGTCCCTGAGAAACTATAATCGTGAGTCTATCTCGAGTTGTCGGATTGAGAAAACTGAAGTGTCTCATTCTTGCTAAGCCTGGTTATGTTGTTGCGCCTATCTGTTGCTACCCTGGGGTGTTCGAGTCTGGGTTTCAGTGGATTGTGGTGGCCGAGCAATGCTTGATCATGTGTGGCTTGTTGGCCAGTATATACAACACTCTCTCTAGGTGAGAGAGGTGGTTGAGGTTGAAAGGATAGGTTGCCTGGCCTGTGAGCAACTCTCTCCAGGGGAGAGAGTGTACGGAGGAAGGAGAGAGCTCCTGGAAGGAACCATGTAGCTTCCACAGAGCTCAGATATTTCCGGTCAAGTCTGTTGCTGAAGCCCAAGGCAAGGGAGGTTAGAAACCGAAGGACTGTCTAGGTGACAGAGAAGGTGTATACTCCTGGGGTGGAACAAGCATGTGGGGAAAGAGAGTCTGTGGGAAGTGGGTATAAGTGGTTCCTGGGAGAGAATCCTTCCTTGTGACTGTGTGTTTTCCCTGTAACCTCAGCCTAGCCTAGGATTCCTTACCTTGGGTGGAGCTTATTCCTAGCTCGGGGGTGACCCACTGCTGAGCTTGATGAGCAACATGGTCTAAGGCTAGGAGGTTCATGGAAGGCCTACACGTGGTTGGTGGAATTACCACAATTTCAAAGATAAGTATCATCTTATGCTTTAATTATGTTTTTCATACCTGTGTTGCCTATATTTATCATGTATTCCGTTGTAATCATTAATTACTGTTAATTCCGTTAAATCTACATGTTAGCAGTAATCTAGTGCTTACTCGGAGTTAAATGTGTTTCATTTGTTTAAAATTCATGTTATATATAAATAAGTATGAGATTGTTGTTCTGCACAGTAGCATTTTCTCGGCCAATGGGATGGCGGGCGGGGAATGTTACAGTATGGTATCAAAGCCATGGTTTCAACACTGAGCCTGGATGGGCTGGATAAGTGGCCTTTGGACTGACGTTTTGAGAAGAAATTGTGTCTGGAGGACTAATTTCAGACCTCGGATTGTTTTCTGAGTGTCAACGGGCTACTTGACCATATTACAAAGCTCAGAAGGTGTAGCGGTATTATAAAAACCGAAGCCAGTGTGGTATATGGCCACAAGGAGAGAGAAGTCCCCACCAGAAGTTTTGGAGCCATAGAATCTATTTGGGAGGAAAGGAGAACCCTCACGACTGTCAGATCTAGAGAATGTGCACAAGGCTTAACACCCTTGGAGTTGCACAAGAGAGTGGGAATCGTGGTACGCGGAATCCCGAAATATTCGAAGACGGAGGAATCGAACCGAAATATCGAAACGATCTACATCGTAGATCGTAGGAGAATAACTTGAACCGTTGGATCATTTTGGAATTCGGGGATTGAAATGACGAGAGACTTGGAGTCGCTACATCGTGAACTCCCGGTTACCGAAAACCCAAAACCCCGGAATCCTGAAACGCCGAAAGGATCTTCGTCGTAGATCTGAGAGAGGTCTAACCGTTGGATTTCACTTGGAAGGGACATGGGCATATGGATGTGTACCATGTGCCAGTGGGTCGAGAAGTAAAGAGAGAGTGGTGGGACCTGATGACATCACCATAGGTGATGTGGACCCTCCTGAGTGTGCCACTTTCCATTGTGGATGTGAGAGACAATTGTGCTCTGTGGACCCAGAGGTTAAAGGAAATCGAATTTTCAAAATTTGGGGATTGGAGTGAGAAGAGGTTGGGAGTCACTGCATCGTGAACTCCCGGGTACCGAAGACCCGAAACCCGAAGTCCCAAAGTCCCAAAATTTTTGAAGACAAAAGAACCGTCGAGGATTTAATTGTTGGATCCTCGTGGACTGAAACCCCAAAACCTGAAGTCCTGAAAGCGAGTATGAGATCCTCGTGGACCAAAACCTTGAAACCTGAAGTCCCGAAGTCCCAAACATTGTAGAGCCAAACAGAGCTCAGAAAACTCAGTGGATTCGAAACGTTTTTCTTATTCACGTTGGTTATGAATGTTGAAGTTTTATTAAGGGTTTAAGGCCTGACAAACTTCATTGACTTCACGTTGTGTGTGCATAGTTCAACGAGTGTCAAGACAACCGTTAATCAACGTCGAGTATAGAAATGGAAGAGGTGTGGATTGGCTCCAATTCAAAAAATGAAAGAGAAGGAAGGAATGCCAACTTGGGAGTCAAAGGATCAAACTCTAATGGGCATGAAAAAGAGATGGATAAGGAAGGACATATGATGAAACTCATTGAAAGATTGTAGAAATATGCCTAGGCTCACCGAGATGATAGCCAGAATATCATGAGGGCTAGGGATCAACAGGGTGAATTCAACTTAAAGATGTTGAAGAGCCTGGAAGGAATAGAAAGGAAATTAAAAAAAGAGAGTGACTCAAGCAATTTTGAGGAGTGTCAGGACCCCTGAGAGGAAAAGAAGATTGAGGAGTGTCAACAGACATCATCATCACTCCCTAAAGTATTCTAGTAGGGAAGCACACTGTAGTTCAAGCCCATCTCCTACCAGAAAGCATAGGAGATCTGGGATGGATGAATTGAAAGGGGAAATGAAAAAGACCAAGCCTCCAACGTTCGATGGAGAACATAAGAAGGAGGAAGATGTTGAAACATGGTTTCTTGGGATGAGGAAATATTTCCAACTACAAAATTATTCCTCTCGTGCAGAAGGAAGAATTGCGATGTATCAACTAAAAGGAAAATCATCCATGTGGTGGGATCAATTTGTGCAGGTACAACACATTAGAGAGAAATATATCACATGGAAGGAATTCAAGAGGTATTTTGAGAGGAAATGCCTGACTAAAAGATACTATGACAGAAAGATGAAGGAGTTCTTCGAACTCAAGCTGGGCAGCATGACCATTGATGAATACGAACAAAGGTTTTTGGAATTACTGAAGTATGTTCCATTCATCAAAGATGAGGCTGTCAAGATTCAGAGGTATTTGAGTGGACTTCCACCTTCCATTGGTGACAAGATTCAGTATGATGATCCTAATACTATGGAAGAAACAATAAGAAGGGAGAAATGCTTGTATGAGAAGCAAAGGGAAAAACCTACTTTTCGGAAGGCTTGGGATGATCAGAAGAAGTTCAGGAAAGAGCAGAGGTAGAAGGGAAACAAGCCTCCCTTTTTCTGAAACAATCCTCAGGGACAACCATATTTTAGAGAGCCCAGGAAGGATGAAGTGGGTGGGCAAATGCCAAGACCACCACCTATGGAGTGTTGGGGTTGTAAAGGAAATCATAGGTACAAATATTGCCCCCACAGAAATGATAAAGCGAGAGCCGTCCACAATGTTCAGCAAGCTGAAATAGTGGAGGACATGGGCAGTAGAATTCCAAGGATCTATGCGGCCCTAGACAACATGCAAACTAAATTTCAGTCACACATGATTGAAGTGGAAGGTATGATTAACAACCAACCATTTACTATTTTAGTTGATTTAGGGGCTAGCCATAGTTATGTAGATTCTAAGGTGGTGGAAAGTTTGCATTTATCAAGAAGAAAACATTAAAACTCTTGGTTAGTGCAGTTGGCTACAGGAACCAAGAGGAAAGTCATTGAGTTGGTTAAGTCTTGTCTTGTAGACATGAAGGGATTGAGCACGAAGGCTGAATTGAATATTCTTCCTTTAGGCTCTTATAACTATTTAATTGGGATGGACTGGTTGGACCAGCACCATGTCCTCCTAAACTGTCGTAACAAGAATTTTACATGCCTGAATGAGGAGGGGAATCGAAAAACAGTCCAAGGAATTCCCAGAGCTGTGGCTGTAAGAGAAATATCAACAATGCAGCTGAAGAAGTGCTACAGAAAAGGTTATCAATTGTTTGCAGCCCATGTGGAGGAAGCATCCAGAGATGAAGTCTCAAATATTGGAGACCATGTGGTACTAACAAAGTTTGAAGACATATTTCAGGAGGTACCCAGACTACCTCCGAAGAGATATATCGATTTCTTTATAAATTTGATGCTTGGAGCAGCTCCAGTGTCGAAATATCCTTATAGAATGAGTATTCCAGAGTTGAAAGAGTTGCAATTGCATCTTGAAGAGCTTCTAAAGAAGGGGTACATTCACGCAAGCATGTCACATTGGGGTGCCCCGGTCATGTTCGTGAAGAAGAAGGATGGGACGTTGAGGCTGTGCATTGATTTCAGACAGTTGAACAAAGTAACTGTCAAGAACAAGTACCCTCTGTTGAGGATCGATGATCTTTTCGATCAATTGAAAGGTGTGAAAATATTTTCAAAGATAGATCTCAGATCGGGATATCACCAGGTAAGAATAAAGGATGAAGACATCAGTAAGACCACCTTTAGAACAAGGTACGGTCATTACAAGTTCACAGTGGTACCGTTTGGGTTGTCGAACTCACCTGCTGTTTTCATGTGCTTGATGAATGGTGTATTCAAGGACTATCTAGACAAGTTTTTCATAGTCTTCCTGGATGACATTTTGGTGTATTCCAAGTCAGAGGAAGAGCATGAACAACACCTGAGGATGGTGATACAAGTGTTGAGAGAACACCAATTGTATGCCAAGTTGAGAAAATGCTCATTTTATCAAAAGTAGATCCATTACTTGGGGCACATTATTTTAGAAGAAGGGATCGTCGTGGATCCTGAGAAGGTTGAGGCCATCAGAGAATGGTCAGCACCAAGGAATGTGGTGGAAGTTAAATCCTTTGTGGGTCTAGCAGGCTATTACAGAAGGTTTATCGCAGGGGTCTCAAATATAGCTCACCCTATCACTTCTTTGCAAAGGAAGGAGAAAAAGTTTTAGTGGACTGAAGAGTGTGAAAAGAGCTTCCAACGATTGAAGAAGTTGTTAACCAGCGCTCCAATCTTGAGGATTGCAGATCCAAATATGGATTTCGTAGTGTGCATAGATGCATGTAAAGAAGGGTTGGGAGGAGTTCTCAGTCAGAATGGATTTGTAATCTGTTATGAGTCCAGGAAGCTGAAAGAGCAAGAAAAGAATTATGCCACTCATGATTTGGAGTTGGCAGTAATCATTCACGCTCTGAGGAAATGGAGACATTACCTCATGGGAAGGAGGTTTGAACTCAGAACATACCATAATGGTCTGAAATATTTGTTTGATCATCCAACCTTAAACGCTAGACAAAGTAGGTGGCTAGAATTTATGTGTGAATATGAATTTGATATCAAGCATATCAAAGGGAAGGAAAACAAGGTGGCCAATGCACTCAGCAGAAAGGTGCATGACTTACATGCTTCAACCATTAGCATGTACAGGATTGATATTAAGGATAAAATTTTGGAAGATGCAAATGCAGATTTGCAGTACAGAGACTTTGTAGCAAAGCTACAACAGAGTGAGAGACCACAGAAAGAGGAAAGTTACACCTTGGAAGCTGATGGAATACTTCTGTACAAAAATAGAGTGTATATACCCAATGTCCAGGATTTGAAACTTGCGATTCTAAGAGAAATGCATAACATGACTTATGCTGGACACCCTGGATATCAGAAGACTGTGGCAGCAGTCAAAATCCATTACTTTTGGCCGGGTATGAAGAGAGAGATAGCTGAATACATCGCCATATGTATGGAGTGCCAGAAAGTTAAAGCTAAGCATAGGCACCCAGCAGGGTTGCTACAACCTTTGCCCATTCCTAAATGGAAGTGGGAAGTGGTGACAATGGATTTTATTATGGGATTGCCCATAACAAGCAAGCTGCATGATTCGATCATGGTGGTGACGGACAAGCTTACAAAAGCTGCCCATTTTATTCCACTGAAAACTACTCACAGGGCAACAGATGTTGCTGATATTTTCTTAAAAGAAGTGGCACGCTTGCACAAAATTCCTAAAACAATTGTGTCTGATAGGGACCCGAAATTCGCCTCGAATTTCTGGAAAGGACTGTTCAAAGGATTCAGAATGAATATGAACTTTAGTACAATGTATCATCCCGAGTCTGATGCATAGACAAACAGGGTGAACAGAGTAATAGAATACATGCTGAGAATGTATGTGATGGACAAACCATCAAGATGGGAAGACTACCTGCACTTGGTATAATTTGCCTACAATAATGGGTATCATGCATCGTTGAATATGAGCCCATTTGAAGCACTTTATGGAAGAAATTGAAACACTCCAGTGAGATGGGATAATCCAGCTGATAGAGCAGTAGTTGGGCCAGAGTTGCTCAAGGAGATGGAGGACCAAATGATAAAACTTAAGAAGATTTTGAAAGTTGCCCAGGACAGGCAGAAAAGTTATGCTGACAAGAACAAAACCCACAGAGAATTCAAAGTGGGTGATCATGTTTTCCTGAAAGTGAAAACTAACAGGAGTTCCTTGAAGCTAGAAAGTTGCGCCAAGTTGGAAGCCAGATTTTGTGGGCCATTTGAGATCCTGGAAAGGATTGGGCCAGTTGCATACATGCTTGCATTACCTGCATCTATGACTGTACATAGTGTGTTTCATGTTTCATTGCTTAAGAAATATATACCTGATGCTAATCATGTTATCGATTGGAATGTGATTCAGGTGGAACCAGAAGGTGTGCTGCAAGTGCATCCTGTGCGCATATTGGAAAGGAAAAATAAACAGCTCCAGAATTGAGCTATAGGGCTTGTAAAGGTCCAGTGGACCTGGTACAGTCCTAAGTACGTGACATGGGAGCATGAAGATGTTATGCGGGAAGAGTACCCATATCTTTTTGAAAATTTTGAAAATCTTGCGGATGTAGTGTATAGTTGCACTGAGGACAGTGAAAAAATAAGGGGAGGGCGATTGTAATGTCCCCAAGGTCGAGCCCTGTTGTAAATCATGTTTATGAAATGAATTGTAATAATGTTTTATAGGCCGGTGAACCAAGTTTATATAAGATGGTGGTCTTATGTGATTATTAGGCCAGAGAGCCTAAGTGTTGAAGGCCAAGAGCCTGATTTTGTACATGTATCTATGCACATTATTAATAAAAATATAAACATCACTGCATGCAGATCGACCATGATGAATGAGTGATGGGGGACTAATATTCCACAGAGTGGGTAAGGGATTAAGGGCTGGAAGGTGGGAAGAGGGGCTAAGCCTAGGGGCTTAAGTCCTTGGGAATAATATTTTAATATTATTCCAAAAAGACCATGTGAAATATATGTTTTATCCTAAGTTCTTTTGGAATGACAAGTGACTTCCAAGTGGGGAGGAACGCATGTTGATGGAACACATGCAGTTTCATGGGTGACAAGTGTCAACCCAAGTGCATGCAGTTAAAACTGCTGAATTGAGATGTGATGGGGGTTCCTCCTCTAGTCGACCATCGATCGTCTGAACGTTAGTCCGGTCTGACCTTTGCAGAAGTACCATCGTGCAATTTGGAAATTGGAGGAGGCCTGTGTCTGTGTTTTTTTTTGGGAAAGCCGATACACCCCCCCCCCTCTGTTATGAACCATCGAGTCTGAGTCAACCCCTGCGTGGATAGTTTGTCACGCGTCCCTGAGAAACCATAACCGTTAGTCTATCCCGAGTTGCCGCATTGAGAAAACCAAAGTGTCTCGTTCTTGCTGAGCCAGGTTATGCTGTTGCGCCTGTCTGTTGCTACCCTGGGGTGTTTGAGTCTGGGTTCCAGTGGATTGTGGTGGCTGAGCAGTGCTTGACCACATGTGTCTTGTTGGCCAGTTTATACAACACTCTCGCTAGGTGAGAGAGGTGGTTGATGTTGAAAGGACAAGTTGCCTGGCATGTGAACGACTCTCTCCAAGTGAGAGAGTGCACGGAGAAAGGAGAGAGCTCCTGGAAGGAGCCTTGTAGCTGCCACAGAGCTTAGAGATTTTCGGTCCAGTCTGTTGCTAAAGCCCAAGGCAAGGGAGGTTAGCAACCGAAGGACTATTTAGGTGACAGAGAAGGTGTATACTCTTGGGGTGGAATAGGCATGTGGGGAAAGAGAGTCTGTGGGCAATGGGTATAAGTGGTTCCTAGGAGAGAATCCTTCCTTGTGACTGTGTGTTTTTCCTGTAACCTCAGCCTAGCCCATGATTCCTTACCTTGGGTGGAGCTTAGTCCCAGCTCAGGGTTGACCCACTTGTGAGCTTGATGAGCAGTGTGGTCTAAGGCTGGGAGGTTCGTGGAAGGCCTACACGTGGTTGGTGGAATTACCACAGTTTCAAAGATAAGTATCAACTTATGCTTTAATTATGTTTTTCATACCTGTGTTACCTATATTTATCATGTATTCCGCCGTAATCATGAATTACTATTAATTCCATTAAATCTGCATGTTAGCAGTAATCTAGTGCTTACTCTGAGTTAAATGTGTTTCATTTGTTTAAAATTCATGTTATATATAAATAAGTATGAGATTGTTGTTCCGCATAGTAGCGTTTGCTCGTCCATTGGGATGACGGTTGGGGAATGTTACAACAGACCAGAGGAAATATAGTTCAATGATTGGTAGCTTACTATATGTGACAATGTCCAGACCATATGTAATGCAGGCAGTTGGAAAGGTGACACGATTTCAAGCAACACCAAAGGAATCACATGTATTAGCAGTGAAGAGGATTTTTCAGATATCTCAAAGGAACATAAGAGTTTGGATTATGGTATCCAAAAGGAAAGGATTTATCACTTATTGCCTACACAGATGTAGATTGGGCATGTTGCATTGATGAGCGACGAAGCACCAGTGGAGCATATTTCTACTTGGGTGAGTGTTTAGTATCTTGGATAATCGATAAAAAATCATAAATATCTTTATCTACAGTCAAGGCAGAGTATATTGCAACAATAGGATGTTGTACTCAGGTTCTATGGATGAAACAAACTTTGACAGATATACATGTTGAGTATGATGATCCCATTCCAATCTATTGTGATCATACAAGCACCATTAGTATCTCAAAGAACCTAGTGATGCACTCCAAGACGAAGCACATTCCAATAAAGTGTCACTTTATATGGGAACATGTGTCAGAGAAGAACATCAGAGTTGAATATGTGGGCACAAAAGAACAAGTGGTAGAAATATTTACAAAACCTCTTCCAAGGGAAGCCTTTGAGTATTTTCACCAGAGACTCAGAGTAATTTCTACTCCAAAATGAATGCTTTTGAATTCTTATCTTATATGTATTATATTTACATGAGGAAACGCCATAAAGAGGACAATTCAGGTTGGGGGATCAGTTTTAGGAAGATTTCAATCAGGGGGAGCAACCCTGGATGGAAAGATACCTTTGCCATTGATGACAAAGGGGGAGAGATTTATCATATGTAAAGGTAAATGCTTCTAGAAAGAGCACAAAGGCATGTTTCCAAGGGGAGCGATGGTCACAGGGGGAGCATGAGTGATATGACTTCAGTATTGCATAAGAGTGTTTCCATCAATGCCAAATGGGGATATTGTTGATTAATTGGGTTGGTTGTCATTGATTTCAACCCTTGAAGAAAGTCCGGTAGAAAATTCTGGTAGCACAAAGGTTTGGGTAATGGACCCAAGTTTGTTTGATGGATATAGGTATGATTTTTTATATATATGCAGGAAAGACTATTCTATATGGATAGTATATGTCATTCCATTTCCATTGGTATGTGGAACGTCACATAACTCCTCACGGTTAGATATTTATGGCCATGTGAAGTTGGAGAACCCTCATGAGTCATCTAGAAGCCCCAAAAGGTCAAAGTAGTCAAAGTGGTTGCAAAGAAGAAATTATTTAAATAATAAAGTGAAGTGATGAGTGTACTATAAGTCAAAGTGGATACAAAAGAAATTATTTGAATAATAAATTTAATGGAGAAATTACTAAGTGGACAAGTGGTTAGAAGTGGGTTAGCCCTACAATAAGGAAATTGGGTTAAGATGGTTAGAAGGTAACCCCTTGAGGAAGCTACATGAAAGTATAAATAAGAGGCAAGGGTCTCTCATTTTTAATCACACTTGATCATATTGAATAACTACAAGTGACTAAGGCAACCTAAGGATATCTAAGTCGATTTTCAGAGGGAACGTTAAGTAAAGAAGGCCGAAATTCAAGGGAGGATAAATTATTTTGATGATGCTTTCTAAGCTATGTTATTTACAGTTCATCTCACCATTTTTGAAATAACGTTTTTTATAGAATGATTCAGACCACAAAATTGGGAGTCTGTTGAGGAAGCATATCCAAGTAGTTGTGATCAAAATTTGAGCTTTTGGTTCGTTGTATTTTTAGAGTTAAACTTCGTGGAAAATAGGGTTTGTGGCTTGTCCTGAAACTAGTCTAAAACATGTGTTTCTGGTAAAAATGTCATAACTTCTTCATAGCAGATCTAAATTCTGTAATACAAAATTTATTGGTTAGAGTATAGTCTTTAGTATTCTGTGTATAATTTTCTGATCCATACAACAAATATTACGTGTGGGGCATGCTCTACAAGTTCGCTCTATATAATAATCTAGAATTCAATAAGGTATGCCAATTTTTCTATAACTCCTTTTATGAGAGGATCCAAGTAGTGAAACCTGGAGGAATTGCATAAAAAACATTGAAGAACATTGTGTATTATTTTCAGATCTTTATTCATTACATATACATAGTTATGATTATTTCACGTTAGGGTTTTTGACTAATCCAAAATTAGTCAGTAAAGTTTGATGAAAATGCTAGTCTCTTGTTGTTAAAGTTAAGGAAGGTTTGCAGGTATGTGATCATATACACCAGGTCTATTATAGAGTTACAAATCAGATTTGAATGATTAAATTTATGAGGGCTTTTGGTTTAGGTACATGGTTGAGACAAGTAGTTGATGAGTTGGCACATACATGAGGTGTATAGTTGATGATGTTGGTACGTCTTGATGAGACATAGTTTATATGTATTTGATGCATGATTGGTACATATTTTGTGTATGGTTGGTGCACTCGTTGATGGTACAGATTGGGGTACATGTTGGTGCATGGTTGATGCACTTGTTTATGGTACAGGTTGATTACAGGTTGTTTGGTACATGTTGTTACAGGTTGGTTGGTTGTAGGTCAGTGGTAGAGTTTGTTACAATGGTATATCTCACAGTGATAGTGTGACGATGGTTCCATAATTCTAATTCTACATCAAGGTGGTTGTACGGGGCAAGGACAAGTGGTTGTAGCCACCTTCTGGTTGTAGTCGGAGAACATAGGGGGTTGTAGCCTCCTTCTGGTTGTAGCCATAGAATTGGGGAGTTGGAGCTTCCTTCAAGTTGTAGCCTGAGAAACTAGGGGGTTGGAGCCTCCTTCTAGTTGAAGTTGGAAAACAAAGGTAGTTGATGCTTCCAATAAATTTAATTCTTAAATACATATAAGAAAAAGCATTTTGTGGTTTTCTCCCGCTTTGGGTTTCTATGTAAAAACACTGTTGTACTATGTATGTGTATGATTGCTCATTTTTTCATTATTTATTTACTCTACAACAATTGGATGATAATGCTACATTGATATAACACTTTCATTTTATGGTTAAAAGGGATTAAATTTATCTATTATTGATTTTCCCCCTCTCAGTAATCCAACATGTTACATGCCTTATAGTATGTATAAGGGATTTTTTAATAGAAAAGGGTGTATACATGATGTTCTATTTGGATAAAGAGGAAGGTATCCACATGGCCAATAAAGTATTGGGAAGGTGGTGTTGCGTATGTGTTATATTCTTTGCATGACTAGATATAGCGTCTTGTAAGTTTTAAACCTGTGAAGTAAAGCAATGCATATAGATTCTTAAGCAAAACAAAATTTAATCAATGGCTCATTCACATAGTACACAGAGATTTGTACAAGAAACCCTCAACTGGGAAAACCTTTCTTATATTCATTATATCAAATTTCACCATTCACTATACAACATATATACAATGTTTTTAGGTATTATGTAGATACCAAAACCCTAATCCCTTAATCTTGGATTAATTTACAAAACTGCTAAAAATGGAAAAAACAACCTAAATGGTTTTTTGGGGGTGCTGCCCTGGGCTACCGCCCGTTGCCAAACGTTGTGCATAACCAGGGGGGGGTATACATGCCCTCCCCTGGGGACCCCCTAGGAAAGCTCCCGGTGCACATAACACAAAGAGCACTACTAGAGGGATCTTCAGACGCAGTTGTCATATCTGACACGCCTAGACACAGACATGTAAAGAATATAACACCTACCCAACATGTCTGCTACATTGCATTGGATGTGTAGGGGGGTTTGAGGGGGGGAATATCCCCCTTGTGTGGGGATTCGGGGCAACACCCCTGAGAATGTTTTTTTTCCTCGGAAAATGTGTCGCATGTTTTCCTCGTGTTTTGTTTCGCCTCAATTTTCATGTCCATTTTTTAGTGGTTTTTTGGCACATGGTTTGTGCCGATGGTTTTTTATTTCTTGTTAAGGAATTAGGGTTGTTGACTAATCCGAGTCATTGGGTTAGGGTTTTGGATGTATCTAGATCCTATATGTATATTGTATTGTAAAAAATGCATCACTATGAATGAAGATAGAATATGTTGGTTTTCCCGGTTTGGGTTTCCAGGGGAAAATCTTTGTGTAATGTGTGTATTTTCCATTGTATATTTTATGTTCTTTTATTGAAAATATGTTTGCAGTAAATATTGTACACGGTTAAAATCTACATTTGGTATCAGAACTTTGTTGGCTTTAGGGGGATGTCTTTGTGGTCAATGGTTTGGCTCAGGAATTTGATAAGCCTTGTTACAGTGGGAGATTTGTGGTATTGATTTTTCAGGTGAAAAGAAATGTCGGGCATCTAGAAAATGGATATCACTAAGTTTAATGTGAAAGTGTTTGAGTTGTGGAAGCTTAATATGAAATATCTATTGGTGGACAGAGATCAGTGGATCACGGTGGATCCAGGTACTGCACCTATAGGAAATTCAATAGTTGACTGGAAAAAGTTGGATTAGAAGGCGAAGAGAAAAATCTGATAGTGTCTCTCAGATTCAATATTACTAAATGTGTCATAGGAAGATACAACTAAAAATTTATGGGATAATGATCCAGATGGGTATTGGTGGTCACCCACCTATTCCAACTAGCTCCTCTTTTCATTTTTTAGTTAAACACGTTCTTTTATGCTTCTTTGTAATTTTGGGTTCTACACTTTCAAGGATGTTTGAATCCCTACACATATTCTAGGTGGATATTGGTGGCCTCCCACCTAATCCAACTGGATTATTTTATATGTTTTCATGTCAGCACATCTTTCTGTACTTCCAGGGCCGTATTGGGGCCCTAAATTTTTTTTTTTTTGGCATGCCACAATGAAACCATAGATTGCGTCAGAGTTTGATGGCATAATGTGTAGTTCTTGAAAATATCTTTCTAGTGGACTATCAAATGCCTAAAAGGAACATCATATGAAAAATTTACAACCCTCGGAAGTTAATGTACTAACTTATCCAAATGGGGCCCACATGAATTTGGGAGTTTCATCTCCTAGACTTAGGTTTTTGGATGTATATGGTTTTTTCATTCATGTTTATCATAAAAAGGCCTTCTGAGCCTCATTGTAATCATCTTCTGGAGAATGAGCGTAGCCTTCACATCTCTTCTTAGAGATAAATATGTCACCATTCTAGCGAGTCTTTCACTCTGTATTTTTACAGTATATTTATAATTCTTTCATTAATAGAAATCAAGTATTGTTGTATTTCTCTGTTTCTGACAATTTTCATGAGTATTTCACTGTAATTTCTCTTCTTTCATTTTGTTCCGAAAATAATCTGGATCAATGGTATCAGAGCAGGCTTCTCTTGATCGTTTTTCAGTTCATGTCCCCGACAAGGTCCGAGTATAGCTAGTTGGGTCTCGAGCTTGTCTCTATTGAGGAAAATCACTCTCACACGCCCAAGAAACCCTCGATGGAGACAGAAAATAAAAATGGTGGAGCAGAAGATTCTATTAACTTGTTGCTTGAGCAAGCTCTCATGTGACAGAGGGACGAAAGGATAGATAATTTTGCACACATCCTTCAACAAATTATGATAGAAACAAGTACATCATCATCAAGCGATCATTTTGGAGGAACCTCTCCCTTCAAAGTACAAGTTAATTTTTTATTCCCATATTTGAAGGTTAGATATATGCGGATGCCCTAGAAAAATGGTTAAATCTATTAGAAGGTTAATTTTCTATTCAAAATTTTTCGGACAGGGAAAATATCACCTTTGCACTCCTCAAGGCTCTCCCCCATGTAAAAAATTGGTTGGAAAGTTATTGGGATCGAAGTTCCATAGAGGAATCTAGAATATATGGGGCTGAGCCTACTTGGGAATTTTTTGTGGATGCGGTCAAAGAACAGTATTATCCTATTGATAACTATGAAGACCAGTACATGAGATGGAACACACTTTGGCAAGAGAAGAGACAAACAGTGTCGGAGTTCACAAATACTTTCCATACCTTGCGCACCAAGATGGGTATCAAAGACTCTGAGCGACATCTAGTTCTGAAATATTGTGGGGCTCTACATAGGTATATCCAAACTGAAATGGATTTTCTAAACATCTCATCATTGGGAGATGCCTATCAATATGTTGTCAAAGTCGAGAAAAAATTTAGGCACCAGAACAAATGGGAATTCAATTATGCAAATATGAAGCAACCAAAGCACGGTAAAGATGGTTGTTGGCACAGGGAAGACCCGGGGTCCAACTCTAACATCACACCAACAAACCCTAAATACTGGCCTTTATGGAAACACTTGCGAAGCAGATGAAGTCTCACCCGAAGTACCAATAGGGGGGTTGAAGGAAACATATGTCTACAACTAGAGGAAATGCAGATGATTCCTAAACAACAACGTAAACTAACCCAAATATTCTTAACAATATTATGCTTAAATTCTCGAAGTAGGTTATATCTTCTTGACTTCAACAGGAAACATAACAATGCAATAACAGTATAAAAGGAAGTAAATAAAAAAACATCAACCACGTAGAACAACACGATTTTACGTGGTTCACCCTCTCCCTAGGGCTACGTCCATAAAACTGTGTTTATTGATAGAATAGATGAAAACATACAGTTCTATATGCGCACTCAGCTGCCTATCCTTCTCTCTGTTCCTCTTTATTCCCTATCCCTATGCACCCAGTTGCAGAGTAGATCTTCACACCCAACTGAAGACCCAAAAATACAAGAATACCCTAAAGAATAACACATTTACATCTCGATATCACTATCACTTCTGATATCAACTCTTATAGACCTCTATTTATGCATTCCATGACTCTTAGAAAACCCTAGGCTGAAGCCCAGGTGCCAAAACCTTAGGTGCCAAAACCCTAGGTCCAAAACCCTACGTGCCAAAACCCTAGGTCCACATAACCTGTATTTTAAGGACTTCGCCGACCTGTTTTTCATTCTTCTCCATGAGGTGCTCCAAAGAACCCATTAGTACCTTCTTCCACTTATTGAATTGTCCACAATCTATCTTCTTTGTTGATTTTTCTTCCTTGATCTTCTCTTTCGACGGCTTGCTTTCCTTTACTTTGTTCCTTATTTTATGCTTCTTTAACCACTTTGACCCTTCCTTGGTTTTTGTACCTTCCGTGTACTTCATAATTTGTCTTTCTTATTCCTTAATATTCGATTTCTTCCTTAATACATGACCAAGGGCCAACATGCCCCCAAAACTCACATGTGACTTATCCCGAGTCACTACATGGTTGAGCCTTCTGTATTACTTCGACTGCAAACTGCACGGAGCAGCCTGTGCTTTCTTATCTGTCCCTCCCTAGCGTGTGCAGACTGTCTTTTTTGTGTCTAGTACCCAATTTCAACTACACCTGGTACCTAGACCCTTCTTCCTTTTCTTTTACTAAGATTTGTGAGGCAACTGGTTGTTGCAGTACAGCTTCAACCGCCCCCCATTTACTAAATAATCCTTCCATTCTCCATTAAGGGTCTTCAATTGCACATCTCCACCTTCCGTAACATAGACAACCTCAAATGGCCCAAGCCAATGTGTCTTGAACTTTCCTGGATGCTTCATGAACTTGATGTCATATTAAAGTACCAAATCTCCTTGTTTAAATGCTATCTTCTTGATATGTCTATTATGGTAAGCCTTTTCTTGTTATTTTTTTACCTACTGATGAAATCCTGCAATGAAAATGTCTTCCTATACTTCCATCAACTGCGCGAACCTGTCCTGAACAACACTGGTGTCATACATACCTGTAAATGTTTCAATTCGTAGACTACGAACCAAATATTCCATAGGTACCATTGCTTCCAGGCCATAAAATAACTTGAAGGGAGTCTACGTTGTTAACTTTTTGCAAGTAGTTCGATAAGCCCATAACACTATTGGAATTCTCAAATCCCAAACATCTTTGTTAACACTACAAATCTTAGTCAGCGTTGTATCCAAAATATTATTGAAATCTTCGATTGTACCATTCGCCTAAGGGTGGTATGGTGTGCTCTTCTGATGGTGAACTTTGAACTCCTAAGTTAAGGATTCAATAGTTTTGTTAATGAAGTGTGTGCCTTGATCACTCATAAGGATCTTCGGGCATCCAAATCTGGTTATGATATCATCAAAGATGAATCGCAGAGCTGTAGCTGCACTACAGTCTTTAACTTCTCTTGCTTCCATGTGGTCAAATACTCTGTAGCAGTGATGATATATCGAGCTCCTGTGCTCTTTCCTCGTGGGTTGATAGGTCCCACAAAGTCAATAGCCCATTTCTCAAATTCCTGTAAAGTTAACTGAGGTGCTAAAGGCATCTCATCCCTTCTAGAAGGATTCCCTACTCTTTTACATACATCGCAAGCTCTGTAGTATTCCTTTGCATCTTTATGTAAAGTGGGCCACCAGAGGCCATCTCTGAGAACCTTCTGTGTTGTTGATTTCCCTACATAATGTCCTCTTGCAATGCCTTCATGTCCTTCTACAAGAATCAATGGTCTTTCTAACTCCATAACATATCTTCTTAAGATCTCATTTGGTCCAATGTTATATAACTGTCCATCTATAAGTTGAAAATTTGACGCGCTCGAACTACCAACCATTTCTTCTGATTAACTATATACTCATGAGGTGCCATTCCTGTGGACGGGAACTGGACTATCTCGGTGAAGTGATCATGGAATTTCTTGATGGGGAACAACTGTGCATCTCGTAGTGTATCATCCAAACTAGTAGGTTCCTCTCCATGTTCTAACTTGGATAAGTGGTCAGGTCCCTTATTCATTCTCCCTGGCTTGACCACAATCTCAAAGTCATATTCCTGGAATAATAATAGCCATCTTCATATTCTTCCCCCCAACATTGGCTTGTTGACTAAGTACTTTAATGCAGAATGATCAATAAACATCTTAAAATATCCTCCCAACAAGTAGTGACTAAACTTCTGCAATGCATATACCATAGATAGGCCTTCTCTTTTAGTGGTAGTATAATTCATTTCATATGTAGAAATCTTCCTGGTAGCAAAGGATATAGGGTGGTCAATATCTTCTGCACCTGGTTGTGCTAAAATTGATCCTAATGCAATGGATGAAGCATCGACATGAACATTGAATTCCTTACTCCAATATGGAAAAACCAAAATAGGTGCATTGACCATTTTCTTCTTTAATGTGTTGAAGCTTTGCTGGAATTTGTTGGCACCAAGCCGAAGTGGAAAGAAGGATGATCGTGGGAAAGAAAGCATGCAGAAACAGAAGTAATAGTTGGAAGTGTTAGCACTCTGTAATTTGCCTAAGGCTGTGAGGCAGTCACAGAGGAAACATCAAAACCACTTCGAGTCTTGGATCTATCCCTCCAAGACTCAGAGAGGGATCTCTCTATTTGATATAGCTTTGTTTTAAGAGGTATTAGGCTAGTTATGAAGAACACGGGTTGGGGTTTTATATGGTTGTTTTGGAACAGTAAGGAGGGCCATTGGGCAAATGGGGTCTGTGCTTTAAAAATGTGATTCACATCTCAGATCTGGACAAATATTTTACACAGGGCAAAGTAGCATAAATATTGGATCGAAATAAGTCTTGATGATTTAGATTTGAGGAAGAAATAGGGAAGGAAAAATCCAGGCAGAGGAGCAACTAAGAATTCCTAAACTAGCTTTTTAGAAGATAAACATAAAGATTATCACAAGCTGAGAGGCAGAGTATCTGCTGATAAATTTTGCTTCTATTACTTTCCTTCTGATAATAAGAACTGAAAACTATGTGTAAAGAGGACAGGAAAATACATTAACAGAGAAAAACACCACCAACATTTCCACACAGGAATCCTGTGAACAACATATTCATTTCTGAATTGATCATCTAAAAATTACAGAGAAGAAAAAGGTTTTCTGGTCATACATAACCCACAGTCCAGCAATGAAACTCACATGTCAAACATCCTCACATAGGTCGACCCTCTCCTATTTTTCCCAGTCGAACCCCCTCTCTGTTTTTTACATCTGTATATATAATAAAAACTCGCCTTGCAAAAACTCGCCTTCTACCTCTGCTTTCTCAAAATAGAAAAACAGTTACCATATCATATGACATCCGTAGGCTGTATCCTATGACAAAAAATATAGTAAATCCCAGGAAAATCAATTTGGTAACTACTATTTGGACATCTGGAGTTTGTTGAGGTTTGCTGGCGAATGGGCCTTTAACAACATCACAATGAACAAATGCAGCAGTTGAATGCCTTGAGGTCGTTGGAAACTAGCTGGAGTCGAATCTTCTTAGACCGGGGATGTTTGAAACTGTCTTTTGCCAATTGTCGAGATTTCCTACAGAGCCTGGGATTTCTCTGCCACCTGTGTAACTGTTCCCTAAATTTGTGGATATCAAGTTGAATTTGGGTTCCTTGTTTGCACATTAAAAACATTGCCTATGCCCATGTGGTTGTAGAACTCCGCAGTCTCCAACCCCCAATCAAAATCATGCATATTTGTAAGCCATTTGAACTCACGTGAGTCAGGTGAGGACACCGGGCAAAGAGCTTTTCTATCGCCAACTGGCTGAGACTGCCATATGACAAATCCAACTTGCAAAGATCTGTAAGTGCCTCTCCTTTGTGAATAGCATCCAATGATGTATCCACTGATCCAGTAAGCTTTGTTGATGTTCAAGCCGGTCCACTCTAAAAGATTTTCCTTGCACTCGTGAGATAGAATCTTCAACATTTTGCGTGTGACTGTGGGATCTTTGTCGGTTTAGCATCTCAGGAGTTACTGAGCTAAAAGTGAAGCCCACAGGACGTTCACTCTGATTAGCCGCTTCACAAATACCCTACTCTTTTTCAGGTCCAATTAGGAAAGATAATTGCGATGTGCATATATATGATCCTATCAGATGAAGAAGGGGAGGCATCACAACTTGTCCGACCTGAGGAAATATTMATTATGCATGCCCATCCTATGACTTGAATGAGGAGAACTCGGAATAGTACATGAAGGTAACAAAGAAGATGACATTGTGTTCTTTCCAACAACATCCATTTTGTATGATGGAGTCACGTGCGAATTTTGAGACAGTGATGTGCTATTTGAAACCATAGAATCTCCCACTCCTAATCTTCCCGATGCACTGACTGACCGTGACAACAATGGTATAGTTTGAATGGATACAACAGGAATAGTAAGTCTTGGGCCTGTAGGTATCAATGGAGCACTTGATGGCCTTGATATGCCTGCAACTTCATTAGAACCACCTGAGAAATGTGCAAACGACTGACCACTCACTGAAGAAATATTATCTCGTACTTGTGGACTACCATGTTCTGCCAGCACAAGAAGATGAGTAATAACCTGTTCCCAACTTACCTCCACTCTGTGTACATTATTTACAATCATAGCTATCCTTCTTTCTACAACAAACACCTTATTTTTTGTCTGTTGCATTTGTCCAGATACTGAGCTTACTAGAAGACTGAAATTCACAGCTGCAGACTGGCCTAGACCACTAGTGACTATTAATCCAGTGCACCTCCTTGATAAGCAAGCTCCAACATAACTATTTTCTCCCAAACTAGCTGACTCAACACATAACGGGGCTTTTAGGAATTCACTCTGTTTTGATTGACTGTCGATTCGAAGTTGCATAGTAAAAATTTTCATGGGATTCTTCTCCGGTGCATCCCGGGCTGTGTCGAATCGATGAGCAGGAGTTCTGGTACATCCCTCGGACACCTCATAACCTTCTATGCACGCGTGCTCCTCTGCATTGGACGGCTTGACTCTGGTTCGAACATCTGGCACGGGGTAACTTGTTTTTATTTTTAAAATTTTGGGGGACTAATCCCACATTAATAAGGAGAAAAGGTAAACGAGTGTTAATATATGCCGATAGCTGCCAAGCTGTTCGATGAAGTGAGCCCAAGGCACGGGCTTTGGGGTTGGTGTTGACACTAGCTTGTGTGTTGGTTGTTGGTGTATGAAACGGCGTTGACTCTAGGTCTCGCGCATTCGGAGGTTGGCCCTAGGCCAATATAACTTTTTGCCAACATTTTTGTCAAAATATTTATAATCTGATAAACAAGATTACAACTTTGCACAAAGGCTGACGGGAAAATTTTTGCTCAATTCACCAAAATTAGATTATAAAAACCTAAATTAGGCTAATAAACCCAACTTTGCATTTGCCGACAAGAATTACCTTTTACCATTTCAAACCAATCCACCATTTTTTGCTAAAAAATGCACTGAAACTTGCTTTGAAGCTCATGTGCAAGTACTCATTTTCTACTTGGTGAGTGTCAGGCGCTTTCTGCCGCCTTCGCCATGCGTCATGAGAAAACACATATGCCTGAAAAACATAAATATTATTCAGAACACTGATCCCCTATTATATAGGGTTCTAACATAGGCTCCACCTGGGGAAGATGGCTCCGAAGGAGGTGTCTAGAATCGTTGAACTCTGAATTTCACCGACCAGCTGATCATTGGGCTGCCCCCAAACTGTAAACTGAAAATAAAACCATGAAGAGACGGAAAAGAAAAGATGTTCACTCTGATGAGCTTATTGGCGCATTCCTACCTACCTTACTTTGCTAACAGTTACTACTTCAATCAGGTAATGAAAAAGTGCCAATGAAGCCAACCCAGCAGTTGATCCCATGATTGGGCTTCCTCATCATGTTTGATGAAAATCAAGGCTGAAATATGTACTGGCAGCTGATGACATATTTAGTCGTTATAGAGAAAACATGTTTGAAAACTTGAGCTAACATAAATCTCCATGTAATCTGCTATAGGATCAATGAAAGCACGATGCATGATATTCGTTCCTAGATCTTTTATGACTAGTAGATCGGTTTTATCTTCAAAATCAAACCATGCATCTACAATTTCAGCCTTATACTTGAAAACATAATCATCATCAATATGCAAATCAACAGGTAGTACGATTTCCTCTTGCTTTGGAGAAGGAAGATTTTCCAAGAACTCTTTGGGATCTAGGAAATTATAGGGCTGAATTTGAGAATCCAAAAGTTCAATATCAGTTTCGAACTTTTCAACGACTAGCTCAAGAAAACAAATTTTACCTTTAGGAGAAAGTTTGCTAGAGACCAGAATACGAAACACAATTTTTAAAAAGTCTTCGTCAATGTGAAATTAAGCTAACTCATTTCTGAATTTTTCTATGGCTGCAAAAGATATAGGATTTACCACATACCCTGTCATCTTGAAGCATCATCAAGGCTTTGAAATCTGGATTCTTCAGCAGTGAAGTCGCTTGTGAAATTTGAAGCACGGGATCTTGAGCAATGGAGTCGCCAGGTGAATGGTATAGCCTTCCTGTGTTTGGCTTCTATTCACCATCAGAAGTCAAAACTGAACTTAAAGTGCAGCTCTGGAGAAGTCCCCAATACGGTTTCCATTATGTTAGCACTCTGTAATTTGCCTAAGGCTGTGAGGCAGTCACAGAGGCAACATCAAAACCACTTCGAGTGTTGGATCTAGCCCTCCAAGACTCAGAGAGGGATATCTCTGTCTGATATAGATTTGTTTGAAGAGGTATTAGGCTAGTTATGAAGAACATGGGTTGGGGTTTTAAATGGTTGTTTTGGAACAGTAAGGAGGGCCATTGGGAAAATGGGGTCTGCGCTTTAAAAATGTGATTCACATCTCAGATCTGGAAAAATATTTTACACAGGGCAAGGTAGCAGAAATATTGGATCGAAATAAGTCTTGATGATTTAGATTTGAGGAAGAAATAGGGAAGGAAAAAGCCAGGCAGAGGAGCAACTAAGAATTCCTAAACTAGCTTTTTAGAAGATAAACATAAAGATTATCACAAGCTGAGAGGAAGAGTATCTGCTGATAAATTTTGCTTCTATTACTTTCCTTCTGATAATAAGAACTGAAAACAATGTGTAAAGAGGACAGGAAAATACATTAACAGAGAAAAACACCACCAACGTTTCCACACAGGAATCCTGTGAACAACATATTCATTTCTGAATTGATCATCTAAAAATTACAGAGAAGAAAAAGGTTTTCTGGTCATACATAACCCACAGTCCAGCAATGAAACTCACAGGTCGAACAACCTCACACAGGTCGACCCTCTCCTATTCTTCCCAGTCAAACCCTCTCTCTATTTTTTACATCTGTATATATAATAAAAATCACCTCAGCCTTGCAAAAACTCGCCTTCTACCTCTGCTTTCTCAAAATAGAAAAACAGTTACCATATCATATGACATCTGTAGGCTGTATCCTATGACAAACAAGATAGCAAATCCCAGGAAAATCGATTTGGTAACTACTATTTGGACATTTGGAGTTTGTTGAGGTTTGCTGGCGAATGGGCCTTTAACAGCATCACAATGAACAAATGCAGCAGTAGAATGCCTTGAGGTCATTGGAAAGTAGCTGGAGTCGAATCTTCTTAGACCGGGGATGTTTGAAACTGTCTTTTTCCAATTGTCGAGATTTCCTATAGAGCCTGGGATTTCTCTGCCACCTGTGTAACTGTTCCCTAAATTTGTGGATATCAAGTTGAATTCAGGTTCCCTGTTTGCACATTAACAAGATTGCCTATGCCCATGTGGTTGTAGAACTCCGCAGTCTCCAACCCCCAATTAAAATCATGCATATTTGTACAGCCATTTGAACTCACGTGAGTCAGGTGAGGACACCGGGCAAAGAGCTTTTCTATTGCCAACTGGCTGAGACTGCCATATGACAAATCCAACTCGCAAAGATCTGGAAGTGCCTCTCCTCTGTGAATAGCATCCAATGATGTATCCACTGATCCAGTAAGCTTTGTTGATGTTCAAGCCGGTCCACTCTAAAAGATTTTCCTTGCACTCGTGAGATAGAATCTTCAACATTTTGCGTGTGACCGTGGGATCTTTGTCGGTTTAGCATCTCAGGAGTTACTGAGCCAAAAGTGAAGCCCACAGGACGTTCACTCTGATTAGCCGCTTCACAAATACCCTGCTCTTTTTCAAGTCCAATTAGGAAAGATAATTGCGATGTGCATATATATGATCCTATCAGATGAAGAAGGGGAGGCATCACAACTTGTCCGACCTGAGGAAATATTCATTATGCATGCCCATCCTATCACCTGAATGAGGAGAACCCGGAATAGTACATGGAGGTAACAAAGAAGATGACATTGTGTTCTTTCCAACAACAACCATTTTGTATGATGGAGTCACGTGCGAATTTTGAGACAGTGATGTGCTATTTGAAACCATAGAATCTCCCACTCCTAATCTTCCCGATGCACTGACTGACCATGACAACAATGGTATATTTTGAATGGATACAACAGGAACATTAAGTCTTGGGCCTGCAGATATCAATGGAGCACTTGATGGCCTTGATATGCCTGCAACTTCATTAGAACCACCTGAGAAATGTGCAAACGACTGACCACTCACTGAAGAAATATTATCTCATACTTGTGGACTACCATGTTTTGCCAGCACAAGAAGATGAGTAATAACCTGTTCCCAACTTACCTCCACTCTGTGTACATTATTTACAAGCATAGCTATCCTTCTTTCTACAACAAACACCTTATTTGTTGTCTATTGCATTTGTCCAGATACTGAGCTTACTAGAAGACTGAAATTCACAGCTGCAGACTGGCCTAGACCACTAGTGAGTATTAATCCAGTGCACCTCCTTGATAAGCAAGCTCCAATAGAACTATTTTCTCCCAAACTAGCTGACTCAACATAGAACGGGGCTTTTAGGAATTCACTCTATTTTGATTGACTGTTGATTCGAAGTTGCATAATAAACCTTTTCACGGGATTCTTCTCTGGTGAATCCCGGGCTGTGTCAAATCGATGAGCAGGCGGTCTGGTACATCCCTCAGACACCTCATAACCTTCTATGCACGTGTGCTCCTCTGCGTTGGACAGCTTGACTCTGGTTCGAACATCTGGCACGGGGTAACTCGTTTTTATTTTTAAAATTTTGGGGGACTAATCCCACATTGATAAGGAGAAAAGGTAAACGAGTGTTAATATATGCCGATAGCTGCCAAGCTGTTCGATGAAGTGAGCCCAAGGCACAAGCTTTGGGGTTGGTGGCACTAGCTTGTGTGTTGGTTGTTGGTGTATGAAACGACGCTGACTCTAGGTCTCGAGCATTCAGAGGTTGGCCCTAGGCCAATATAACTTTTTGCCAACATTTTTGTCAAAATATTTATAATATGATAAACAAGAGTACAACTTTGCACAAAGGCCAAGGGGGAAATTTTTGGTCAATTCACCAAAATTAGATTATAAAAACCTAAATTAGGCTAATAAACCCAACTTTGCATTTGCCGACAAGAATTACCTTTTACCATCTCAAACCAATCCACCATTTTTTGCTAAAAGATGCACTGAAACTTGCTTTGAAGCTCGTGCGCAAGTACTCATTTTCTGCTTGGTGAGTGTCGGGCGCTTTCTGCTGCCTTCGCCATGCATCATGAGAAAACACATATGCCTGAAAAACATAAATATTATTCAGAACACGGATCCCCTATTATATAGGGTTCTAACAGGAAGTTAACACAACACATGCACATGAAAGAAAGCGTGCACAAGGAAAGCGACAGCTGGAGGAATAAAAACATGTGCTCATGGGAGGAAGACCTAACGTCAGTAGGGTTAGGGTTTTGGTAAGACATTGTAAATGGTTGAAGACCCTGATATATATAAATATAGATATGTAGGTATCATATAAAAAGGTTGGTTCTCTTTTTGTATTAGTTCGGCTTTTGTAGTATTCCATCATAGTTATGTATGAGTTGATGCGTTATGTAATACTGCTATGAACCATTTTTGTAATTTGTTGAGCTAAGAACAGAGGAGAGAAGGAATATATGAGGATTATATCATAGGTTGTGGAGCCTATTGCAATCTAGTTTGCCTCATACAAATCTTACCCATCTAAGGGAATTGTAAGCGCGCGATGCTAGAGATGCAGAACTACCATAATAAAAGAGCCAAGATCCAAATCTTTGTGGATGTAGCCCAAGAGGGGGTGAACCACGGTAATATATATGTAATGTGATGAATGCATGTATATCTTTGTTTTCTTTCAATAGTCAATTGTTATGCCTAATGAATGAGTTAATACATTGTTATGAAATATGATTGTATTGTTCGGGAAATAAACTGTGAAAGATAGTTGCACACTCATGAGTAATAGTAGATTGCAATCACCAGTCATACTATACGACTCTGATCAATAAAACCCTATCTCATATTTAATCTTAGGCTGTAAACACCTGAGTCTTACAGCCACCCATTTAAATCTGTCTCGGGTGAGACTATGCAGTGCACTCTATGTACTGTGTTGCCTTCTGGTTTACCAGGAGGGCCGATAGTTTTAGAGGCTTTGTTGGAAACCCAAAATACATGAACCGTCGGTCAATAACTCAGACGGTAAAGGGGAGTAGTAACCAACAAATGGTTATGTTTTCATGTTAATAGGAACAAGAGAGGAGTGAGTATATGAGATAGATTGAACGAGAAAAGAAAGAGCAAAACAATAAGAGAAATGATCCATTAGAAGGGAATGTTGAGACCTTGGAACCCCACGAAAGAAGAAATCGAAGGCTGGTTGAGAACCAAAGAGCTAGAGTTTGCATAGAAATACAATAGAAACCCTATAATCGCACCTAGCAAATATCTGGACAAATACATGTTTACTGATTTACACGAAGTCTTTTTCTGTGATTTTCCGCATCTACTATAGGAGTGGATACTAAGGTTGAAGGATAACCATGCGATGAACCGGATTCGACAACTAGATTGGACTTCGGTACATATTGAGTAGTTACAACAGGTGAACAACAAATTCACCCACGCAGTATCCTTTTGTCTTGACAGTATTGTGGTAGGTTTCATCACCAAATTTGCAATTGACACAGCAAAGTCATACAGTGCAACAGAGAAAGAATTTCTATGTGGACCTCGAGGAAAGTACATTCAATCGTTGTATACTTCTATTAAGATACTTCTATATAACAAAAGTGTAATGAAAATGGAATCAGACAGCTAAACTTCCCTGCGTGCATGGGGGAAGGGGGTAAACACTAAGAGAGAGAGGATAAATGGAAGGAGGTAAGGATAAAGGCAAGAAGGAGGAGGAACCCTTGGAGCCAATCATTATGGATGATGACCAACTCAAGTGGATATTGGTGTCATCAGGAATGGCGCATAGTGGAGTACCCTACCAATAGAAGGTGAATACCAATAAGAGATTTGTAGCCGTGAGGGAAGGCTTGGCGAGCGATGAGGAAGAGGTAGAGGATCTCCGGGCTGTGGAGAAGATTGAGGAAATATTGCACACAAAATATGAGAGGAATACGAGAGGCCCAAGAATGGGAGGAGAAGGTAGCCATCCTATCCATATTAATGTCAGTGTGGAACCCATACACCCATGTGTGACTAATACACCAAAGAGAACACCATCGTTTAGACAACCGAATTTCAGAGGAAGTCCGATAGCAAGAAGCACATCTACACTAGAAGAAACAACTAGAGGAGCTAGTTTAGGCAACACTAGTCAAATATCTACACCGCACGGAGGAGGAAGTAGTTCAGTATTCAGAATGGTAGGACATGATCCCACTATCAAATTACCAAAATTTCAAGGGGAAGCAACATAATACCCTAAGAAGCATTTGTTCATTTGTGCAAAGATCTGGGAATCAAAGAAGATCACTGATGTAGATACCAAACTTGCGTAGCTAGCGATTACACTAAGAGACTGCGCACTAGACGGGTACATGAGTCTAGACACAAATAGTGCCCCTGGGATGACAACGACACTTGCAGGCATTAAGAAGATATTGATTAATGAGTTCCATAAGCCGAGATCAGAGGATCAGTACATGAATAAGATGATCGAGATAAGACACAAACCAGGAGAGTATGTATGGGATATTGACCATAGATTCAAGCAACTAAATGGAAAACTAAAATACCTTATGACCAAGATGCAGCATCGGCACCTATTTGTGAACTCACTACTCCCACACTTAAAATATCCCTTACGACAATAGAAATTTCAGACACAGGTAGAGGCTTTGCAGGCAACCTTGCAACTGGAAGAGAACCAATACCAACAGATGGACCCCTCTATTGAGGAATTGAAGGAGGATTTGAAGAATCTAACATTTCAGTTGAACCAGAATAAGAACAAGGACAAACGAGAAGTCGTTTGGTGCACCACATGCAGGATGAAAGTACACCACAAGAACGAATTCTCAACATTCACGCAGTATATGGAAATAGTTATTCCAAATCCACTACCACAGGGAGGATTATGGTGCGAAATATGCAAGAAACCGGGTCATGACCCTTATCACTGCACGATGATGCATAAATACCAGATAGTTCCAAAGAATTCATATTGCACCTTTTGTAAGTCATTTGGCCATGACGACAAAGAATGCAGAACTATGGAGTTGATGCGGGAAATAACATCAGATGCATACAGGGTACAGGCTTAAATGATGATTGGAAAGCAACACCACAGTTCAATCAAGCCTCAGCTCCATACAACATTGTGCAATAGCAGTACAATACTGTGCAAAAACCATACAATAATGTGGAGTCGTAGTATATCCTGACAGAACCCCAGTACAATCAGTCACCACAATATAACGTGCTGATAGGTGATTGAATAGGCTATTGAGGAGGAGGACAATTCAGAGGATGTTTCAGACGTGGTAGAATACCATTCACATGTCATAATTGTCAGCAACCAGGACATTATGCACGGGAATGTCCAATTCCACCAGCAACTTGTTCGACACGAACCAACACAGAACCAGTGGATAAAGAAGAACACTAAACCAAGAAAGCAGTTTGATGTGCCAAAAGAAAAGGAGACATTTAAGGAAGCCAGACATAAATTTCGGAAGGAGGACACAATGTCGACTTCAACTACGCAACCATTCAAGGAAGCCCTAGAATATCTGATGTTGCCATCATTGGATCATACCAATGGAATGCAACCCAAGGGACAAGTACGTACAATCAAAGGATTTTTGCAATCATGCGTGAAAGTATGAAGTGATCCTTCATCTATGAAAATATTTCAAAACATACTAGAGAAATGTAGCAACGAGACGGAAGAAAAGTTAGAACCAAAAACTGTCAACCACCTACACACAAGAAGAAGAACAAGTAGGGAATTTAGACTAAATGCTAACATTGGGGATTTCAATATGGGAGACATTATACTAGACCTAGGATTCGAAGTGAGTGTGCTACCAAATAAGACATCGAAATGTATGGGAGAGCCAACATTGGGATACTCAAATGTCTAATTAAAACTAGCAAATCAGCATAGTGTTGGTTGTGGAGCCTGATTATCTTCCTAATTTAGAGGTCTTTTACTTTCAGTCGTGTTTATACCCCATGAAGTATTTACACCCAAGAAGTATGTACACTCTTCCACACGAGGGAGTGCAGAGGATATGTTGATTCAGATATGGCAGGTGATAAAGACAGCAGGAGGAGCACCACAGGGTATGTTTTTACTATAGGTGGAACAACAGTAAGCTGGATTTCGAAACTGCAAAATGTTGTTTCACTTTCAACAACAGAGGAAGAGTATGTTGCTGCTATAGAGGCTAGAGGCTAGTAAAGAGATGATTTGGTTACAAAGGTTTATGGAGAAATTGGGAAAGAAGCAGGAGAACAATAGGTTGTATTGTGACAGTCAGAGTTCCATTCACCTTGCAAAGAACGCATCCTTCCATTCGAAGACTAAGAATATACAGTTGAGGTACCACTTCATACGATCTGCCTTGGAAGATGGACAATTGAAGCTAGAAAAGATACACACTAGCCAGAATCCTACAGACATGTTAACAAAGGGAGTAACCAGGGAGAAACTGGGTTCTTTCTCAGTTTTAGTTGGTCTTCAAGAATGAAGATGAAGATGAGAAATTTTCCAGGTCCAAGAAGGTTCATAGTCCATCATATTCAGCAGCGGTGGAGTTTTTGAGATCAGTCTCCAAGTGGGAGATTGTTGGTTGTGGAGCCTAATTATCTTCCTGATTTAGAGGTCTTTTACTTTCAACCGTGTTTATACCCCATGAAGTATTTACACCCCAGAAGTATGTACACTCTTCCACGCGGGGGAGTAC
>SNQJ01S0045736.1:14284-24408 GCA_010110895.2 Picea sitchensis | reverse complement strand
CGCGGGGGAGTACAGAGGGGGGGGTACCCCCTCTGTGGGTTTCGAGGGGGCTATCCCCTCGGCTGGGGGCTCTGGGGGCAAGGAGGCCCCCAGCAGGGGTTCGGGGGTGAAGTCCTCGAAGCAAAAATTGCCTTGTAAAAGTATATTGTAATTTCATTGTAAATCTGGACTGTTCATTATAAGGTCGTAGATCTAACGATAGAGATTATGTTAGGGTTTTTTTCCCTAGAAGGCAACCCTCTTTTATGAGGGAAATGTATTGTGGCTAGGTAGGTTGGAAAATATGGTATTCTGAGATAGGAGACTGTGAGAGAAACAAGAGGAAGTTATAGCGGGTTTTGTTGTAGGTTGTATCCCTTTATTTTGCTGGATAATAATAAAGAAAGGACCTAACAATTTCTCTGGTGGACGTAGCCCACACTGGGTGAACCACATAAATCTGTGTCTCTCTTGTATTGTGTATATTCTATGTTTTATTTCCACATTTGTTTTATTTTATTGCTCCGCGGTCCTATTTTTCTAACACATAGAGTCCTACCAATAGGTAGACTCAAAGGAGTGACAGTAGATCTTGATGGAGTGTGCACTAAAGAAGATTTTGAAGTAATTGAAATAGTAGACGACACAACACCTTACCCAACATTGCTTGGTCTGGATTGGGAATTTGACAAACAGACTATAATCAATTTGAAAACTAGGAAAATGACATTTGAATCCAGAGAATACAGGGTCATAGCACCACTAGATCCATCAGAAGGGGATAGGTTCGTAGAACCCACCTGCCTGGAATTGGAGGAGATCGTTCAGTTGTAAAAAACAACTGCGCGCGATGAGGATTATGTAAACCCAACTGCAGACAGGGTACTCAGTTGGTGGAGCATTACTTTATGCGCAACAGACTCAGACACCGGGTTAGAAAACTGGCAGCAGAGACTACATAAAGTATTCATGTGAGGATGTGCAAGAATAGACTGCGCAGTAAGATGGGTAGGCATAGAAATCAGAGAACCACCCAGTTTTCAAGGATTAAATGATTTGGAAACATTCTTGACACAATACGAAGATGAAGTATTAGAAAACCAACGACTGTTAGCACTTTACTTAGCACTTAAGGCCACACCCACAAGATGGTGGGGCGCACATAAAGAGACCAACACATACTGGTATCAATGTAACCGACTACTGTGAATAAGGTTCAGTGTAGAACATGAATACAACCAACAACATAAATACGAAGGAGAAGAGGCACTAGAAGAACACTTGGTGAAGTGCAAAACACTGTGGAAAATGACACCACCAGAGGAATGGCCTCATCACTTCATACATACTTTAGAGGGCATACCAGCGAACTGGTATATAGACCAATAATTGCGCAATGGAACTACAACATGGAGGACATTGCAACCTAACTTCACAATCACTTTCTCATTCGAGCATGAGAACCCCAACATAGATGCATCCCTCAAACAAATCAGAGGAGTATTATTCATCAAATAACTGGAAATAGAACTTATCACAAAAACGAAACAGTGGAATAAACAAACAGTCAAGGAACTACTGTCATGTTACCATGTACAGGAGGAAGCACTAGATGAAGATGATCCACACGACATTCAGATCGAAGAAGTAGAAGGTGAAAGAGAGGTGGAAGGACCACCCATAGAATCAGAAGTCATTTCCGTGCCAATCAAGGTAAATAAAGTTAACATCGGGACAACTGAGAAACCCAAAATGGCTAGCATTGGAGACTACTGGGATGAGAAAACAGTAGAAAGAATCACATAATTGTTGCATGAATATAGTGACCTTTTTCCCACAACATTTACAGAGATGAAGGGTATAGCCAAAGAACTGGGAGAGATGAATATACCACTCAGACCTGAAGTGAGACCTATTAGACAACGACCCTACATACTGAACCCCATATATAAACAGAAATTTAAAGATGAGATCGACAGGATTCTCGAAGTCGGCATCATCGAACCAGTTGAAGAATCATAATGGATAAGCTCGATGGTAGTACAGAACAAGAAATAGGGTAGATGGATCAAGATATGCGTTGACTTGAGGAAGTTGAATGATGCATGCCTACATGAACCATTACCTACACCATTCATAGATGAAGTGCTAGAGAATATGGGGGGACATGAAGCTTACTCATTCATTGATGGATTCTCAGGCTACCATCAGATTAAGATAGCATAGGAGGACAGACACAATACCACGTTTGCAACGGAATGGGGATCTTATCAGTACACAGGCATGTCATTTGGACTGAAGAATGCACCCGCAATATTATCCAGAGTGGTCATCGTAGCATTTAAGGAATTCATACATCGATTCCCCGAAGTATAACTGGATGACTGGACAGTTTATAGTCTGTTGAAAAACCATGTGGAATTTTTATGACTGATGTTAGAAAGATGTAGACAATTCCGGATATCAATGAACATCAAGAAATGCATATTTGGAACACCATTTGGGATACTATTGGGCCATATAGTATGAAAACAAGGCTTGCTAGTGGATCCAACAAATATCGCAGTCATCATTAAGTTACTAGCACCAAAAACAGTCCGCCAGCTAAGAGCAATGTTAGGGAACACAAGATACTACAGAAAATTCATCAAAGGGTATGCACAAATCACATCACCACTGGAAAATCAATTAAGGAAGGATACAAAGTATCAATGGAATGACGAGTGTCAACACAGTCTAGATACCCTGAAGGAAAATATGGTTATTGCGTCGATATTAGTATTTCCAGACTAGGAAAATACATTCCATGTGCATGTAGATGCATAAAAAATAGCACTGGGAGATATCTTAGCGCAGCCAGGAGCAGGAGACTTGGATCACCCGATAGCATTCATAAGAAGAAAGTTATCAGACTCGGAACAAAATTATAACACGACAGAAACATAAGGCCTATCCATGATCTATGCACTACAGAAGTTCAAACATTACCTATTCGGAGCACACTTTAAGATGTTTACAGATCACTCAACCCTCAAATACCTAGTCAACAAGACAGTGTTGGGGGGGAGAATCTGTCGATGGTTACTGCTATTTCAAGAATTTGATTTTGAAGTAATAGTTAAACTAGAAAAATTGAATGCAGAACCTGACCACCTGTCCAAGTTCACAAATGGAGAAGAACCTACAAATTTAGAAGACAAATTTCAAAATGCACAGTTATTCTCAGTATAGATTTTTGATGACTACTTCACATAGATCATCCATCACTTGAGCACAGGTACTGCACTGCAATAATATACCACCACGCAGAAGAAGAACCTGGTAGTCCTCGCAGCCGACTATCAACTAATCGTAGGACACCTATACAAGATGGGCGCAGACAACATCTTGTGAAGGTACGTATTAGAGCACGAACAACCAATAATTTTAGCATAATCCCATGAGAGAATCACAAGAGGGAATTATTCAAGAAAAGCTATCGTGCATAAGGTACTACGCGTAAGACTATGGTGGCCAACGATTCACATGGACTCGAAAGAGTACTGTTAGAGATGCGATGTCTTTCAAAGGGTAGGAAAACCCAATAGAAGGGTCGAGATGCCACTACGACCACAAGTAACATTACAAGCATTTGAAAAATGTGAAATAGACTTTGTGGGACCAATTAACCCACCAGCCAAAAGGACAGGGGCAAGATACATTATCACCGCAGTGGAATACCTAACAAGATGGGCGGAAGCCACACCAGTAAAATATTGCAGCTCAGAGACAGCTGCACACTTCTTGTTTGAACAATTAATCACTAGATTTGGGTGCCCAAGAGTTTTGATGAGAGACCAAGGAACACACTTCATAAACAACACCATTCACGTGATGACTGAAGATTTTGAAGTTCATCACCAAAATAGCACACCGTATCATCCACAGGCGAATGGCACAGTAGAATCCTTCAACAAAATTCTGGAGAATGCACTGACAAAGATCTGTAATGTCAATAGAGACGATTGGGACCTCAAAGTACTAGCAGTATTATGGGCGTATAGGACCACATGCAAAAAGTTGACATGGCACACACCATTCAAACTAGTCTATGGCCAAGAAGCAGTAGTGCCATTACAAATTTTAGTACCCAGATTACGCGTAACAACTATCACACACATGACAGAATGAGGCACAGTACAGGAAAGACTGAATCAATTATTGTCAATGGAGGAAGACCAAATCCTGGCAGGATTCCATCAAAAAGTGCAGAAATAAAGAGACCAAGCTTGGCACAATCGACACATAAAAAAAAAAACGGTCAAGGAAGGAGATGAAGATCTAGTATTTCTCTACGAAAACAAGTCATTTCAGCACCCGTGGAAGCTTAGAATGCATTGGTTAGGACCATACGAGGTAAAATCTATCACGGACAGAGGCGTTGTATAGTTAAGATATTTAGTAGTATCATACCTTAGAGGAATGATCAACGGGAGCCAACTGAAGTTATATAAGGACATTCGACCACCCACCACACAGTAGAAAAAATAAAAATAAAATAAAATAAAAAAGAGAACAAAAAGGAAACAAGACTAAAAATCGCGCAGCATGCTAGAGATAGAAAGGCCACATGAATTTTGAAACACAAATTTGGAAAAGGCATGAAAAAAAGTTACATACAAAGGGAAAACAAGCGGGAAACAGAAAGTCAGCAAAAGAAATATGACAGGACAACACTAAGAGGAATTAAAGCATGACAAGGACCGGTGGGACATCACATTAAACACGCCAATAGGAGAAGGAAAAGAAAATCTAATGGCAAGTACTAAACCATCATAGATGCATTGAACCCATAGTTATGATGCATTAAACGCATAATCATAGGGTTACCAACCCAGGGTATGGATCCCACATTTATTCTGGACGACAAATTCAAGGAGAAGACCATGCAGGCACTGACAAAAGAAACAGAGCTCAAGGAAAAGTTCCAAACAATCAACAAGGAGATCTAAGAAGCTCACAAGGATTAGGTGACTCAGGACGAGTCACAAGTTAGTTTTGGGGGCTTGTTGGCACCAGGCCGAAGTGGAAAGAAGGATGATCATGGGAAAGAAAGCGTGCAGAAACAAAAGTAACAACTAGAAGGTAACACAACACACGCGCATGAAAGAAAGCGTGCACAAGGAAAGCAATAGTTGGAGGAAGAACAACACGTGTGAATGGGAGGAAGACCTAACGTCAGTAGGGTTAGGATTTTGGTAATACATTGTAAATGTCTGAAGAGCCCGATATATATAAATATATATATACAGGTATCATATAAAAAGGTTGTTCCATTTTTTTTATTAGTTCGTATTTTGTAGTATTCCATCATAGTTATGTATGAGTTGATGCATTATGTAATACTTCAATGAACCATTTTTTGTAATTTGTTGAGCTAAGAACAGAGGAGAGAAGGAATATTTGAGGTTTAGATCGCAGGCTGTGGATCCTGGTGCGATCTAGTTCGCCTCATACAGATCTTACCCATCTGAGGGAATTGTAAGCATGCGGCACTCGATGTGCAGAACTAACATAATAAAAGAGCCAAGAGACAAATCTGTGTGGACATAGCCTAGGAGGGGGTGAACCAAGGTAATATCTATGTAATGTGATGAATGCATGTATATCTTTGTTTTCTTTCAGCAATCAATTTTTATGCTTAATGAATGAGTTAATACATTGTTATGAAATATGATTGTGTTTTTCGGGAAATAAACTGTGAAAGATAGATGCACACCCGTGAGTAATAGTATATTGCAATCACCATTCGTAGTATATGGATCTGATTAATAAACCCCTAATTCATACTCAATCCTAGGCTGTAAACACCCAAGTCTTACAACCACCCATTTAAATCTATCTCAGGTGAGACTACACAGTGCACTCCATGTATTGTGTTGCCTTCTGGTTTACCAGGAGGGTCGTTAGTTTTAGAGGATTTGTTGGAAACCCGAAAGACATGAACCCTGGGTCAAAAATTCAGATGGTAGAGGAGAGTAGTAACCAACAACATTCCTCTGTACATTGAAACTTACTATCCTTCTTTAATAGCTTCTCCATAGGTGTTGTTATCTGTGTATAACCCTTAATAAACTTTTTGTAGTATCCAGTGTGTCCCAATGCAGTGCGCAGTTGTCTAACTGAAGTAGGAGGAGGTAGATCAACAATGATAGAAATCTTGGAAGGATCTACCAATAACCCCTGCTTACACACAGTGTGTCCTAACAATACTCCAAAAGGTGAAAATAAAATACACTTCTTCAAGTTCAGGGAAATCTGACATTCCCTGTACTTATCCAACATTAGTCTTAGACATTCAATGTGATTTTTCAATAGACTAAAAATTTTCTAGTCATCAAAGTATGCCTCCAAAAACTTATGTAAAAATTCCTTAAATGCTTCGACCACCACCATGGAAACGATGGTTGGTGCATTATTCAAACCAAAAGGCATCACATTGTACTGAAAAGAACCCCATTGTGTTACAAATGTATTTGTATGCCTCTCCTCCTTAGCAATTTTGATCTAGTGATAGATTGAAAATCCATTTGTGAATGAATAAACTTCATGTCCTCCTACATTATCTAGAACTTCATCAGTAAAAGGTGTAGAAAATGGATCATGTAAACATGCATCATTAAATTTCCTTAGATCTACATAGATTTTGATTTCTCTTGTCTTCTTATCTTGAGCCACCATAGGTCTGATCCATTCAGATTCTTCGACTGGTTCTATAATTCCTTCTTGCAACATTCTATATAATTCAGTCTTAACTTTATGCTTGTACTTGGGATTCAGTTTGTAAGGCCTCTGCTTGATAGGCCTTGCATCTTCTTTCAAAGGAATCTTCATTTCTCCCATGGGTCCTTTAATGCCCTTCATGTCTGTGAACTTGGTTGGAAACAAGTCTTGATACTCATGCAATAGTTCTGTAATTTTACTAATAGTAGCATCATCCCAATAGTCTCCAAAAATTGCCAACTTAGGTGCTTTTTCTATTCCAATATTAACCTTCTTAATTTTAATAGGCTGCCCAAAAAAAGGTAATTCAATCCCTGCCCCTTATATAACTTGTTGTCCTTCAGTTTTTGAAATGTTCACATTCTTAGGGTCATCATCCTCATCAGCATTAATATTATAACAACCATGTAATCAGTGAAGAGGCACAATCCATTCATATTCTTCTTTTTCAAGAGGGGGGTTAGGTGCTTCCTCAAAGACATTTTGTCCTAGAATTTTTAAAGCCCAATCTACTGTGGGGTACTGACCTTCAAATAGGAACACAGCTATAAATTTATGGGTCTTACCATACCAATCAATAGTGACTAAGCGCAATTATGCTTGAAGATACTAGTTGTTAGGCGTAGTATATAAGGTGTTAATGAACATATGTACCCATTGTTCTTTAGGAATGTTTGTCTAGACTTCCTCACAACTTCACACATGGTTCTTAGGACAACTCTAACATGTGTATCGAACTTCGCAACCTTCATCTTGGTCTGAAAAGTGTATTGTCAGCAAGGTGCGACATTGTACCCACTCCACGATGTTCTTCTTGTATATTTCCCACCATCTAGCTGGCGTTGCTTTCAAGGCTTCATCTAGTAACCTCTGTTGTACTGGTACAATTCCTTCAAATTCAAATATAAATGTCTCTAAATTATTCAAGACATCAAATGTAGGAAGTTTACTTACTTGTTTGTCAATCCAGTGAACTTCCTTAGTCAATATGGCACACCTCCACTTAGATACTTCATACATTATGTTCTACCAATTTTCTAATGCTTCTTTTGAATCTGACGAGCATGCAATTTGACTTCTCCAAATTAGATTTCCATCTGTTGTAGGATTAATATAATTATGTTGTCCTGCTATCATTTTATAGATGTTCTCTATCTCATAGGCATGGTCTTCTTCTCTTATAGGTTTTGTGTATCTGCAACCTTCATTGGGGTCAAGAGGTCCAATGACCCTAAGGCCACCACCTTCAAATTTCATTCTTCTCTTTTTCAGATCAACAACAGTCAAATTGTCAAAATCCCAATCAATACCCAACAATGAAAGATAGGAACAATTATCATCAACAATCTCGATCACTTCGAAGTCTGCAAATTTCCTCACTCTGTCGATGTCCACAGGGACATGCTCTAGTCTTCCAAAGGGGCTCACCGCCTGCTTATTAGCCATCCTGGGCCTAATAGGAGAGTAAATCAATTTAGGTTTTCCCATCAATTCCCAAGTCTGCTTCGTCATAACATTTACTTCTGGTCCCAGGTCAAGGACCACATAGTCTATGTCGTAGTCTCCAATCTTAGCACTAAGGTGTAGTTCCTTGCTTGTCCTCCTTTCTCTAGATACTTTATTCACAACTCTACTCATCAGAGGATCTACTCTTCCAATTTCATACTGTCTTATTAGGTTTTGTAGTTCCTGCACAACTCTTTTATCTTTAATCAAATCAATACAAGTATACAGGAAGTCCACAAGATTTCTTACCTCCTTTCCTTTTCTAGGTGGGGCATACTGATCAAATGCTCGAGGAATTTAACATTCCTTTACTTCTATTTGTTCCCTAGATGAAGAATATTGTTCTCCTACAAATTATTTTCTTGCTTTTTCAAAAGTATGTTTTTCTTTCCTTGGATCAAATAATGGCGCCTTCTCTGAATATCCTATGATTCCTGATCCATTTGTATTCTTTCTTAGAGTCACCCTATCTTCTCCTATGATAGTGCCTCCTCTAGTAATAACATCTAATTTGGGTTTCTCACTCCGAGGTTCAACTGATATGAGGTTCAAATGATATTAGTTGGACTTGCTAGTTTATACCTCGTCTTTCCTGAACTTTAGCTAACAATATTGGATAGTCTTCAATGACATGCTCAAATGAATTATAGTAGTTGCAATGATCCAGGTGGATATTGGTGGCCACCCACCTATTCCACCTGGACCCCCACCATTGCTTCTTTCAGTTTTTCAGTTTCCGTACAGTTTACTATTTTTAGCAGTTTTTCGGGTCCTGAACTTTCGGAGTTGTTTTGAGGCCTTAAACGACGTTTTTTGGGCAAAAAGGGAGCAACATGGTTTAGATCAATGTTGCTCACCCAAAAGTTGTATTCCTTGGATAGATATTTCTAACAAGGTATAGAACGCGTCAAACGGAGATTGTATGCCAAAGTTACGTCCCCGGGAAGTTGATGTACCAACTTACCCAAACAAGGCCCATATTCTTGGCGTTTCATCTCCTAGGGTTAGGTCTTTGGATGTTTAGGGTTTTACATTGTTTCTCAATAATAATAGGCCTTCCACCCTCATTGTAACATATTTCAAAGGCCAGTAGCCGCCACATCTCTTCTCAGAGATAAGCTACCAGTGCCCTAGCTTGTTGATTTCCATTCTGTCTGTAAGCATATTTCAGTCATTTGTTATTGATGAATTGAAGTCTTATTTCCACTACATCTCTGTGTTTATGTGTATTTTTGTATTTCATTATGTTCCTACATAAATCTGGATCAGTGGTATCAGAGCGGTCTACTCATTCTCGATCCTTCTTTGCATGTCCCCAACAAGATCGGGGTATAAGGAGTTGGGGCTCGTTCTAGTTGAACCTTTGCAAGATTAGCCTCGTAAACCCTGACGACTTCCCATGGGGGAAGAAAAGAAATATGAGGGAGAAGGAGATCCTATCAAAATGTTGCTCGAGGAGGCCCTCGAGAAACAAAGGAACACGATGATGGACAACTTTGCCCAGATTCTTCAACGGATTCCGACTCACGGCGCATCGACATCCAGAAGCCACTCTAGAGGCGCCACTCCTTTTAAGGTACAAGTAAACTTTGACATTCCCATATTTGAGAGCCAAATAGATGCAGATGCCATATATAGATGGTTGAATCTATTAGAAGGATATTTCTCAGTTCATGACTTTTCTGACCGAGAAAATATTATTTTCGCACTCCTCAAAGCTGCCCCCCATGTCAAGGACTGGTGGGAAACCTACTCGGAGCAAGAGGGTGAGGGAGAACCCTCTTTGTTCTCGGTCTCACCCACTTGGAATTCTTTCCGAGACACCATCAAGGAACAATATTATCCCATGGGGAGCTATGAGGACAAATACATACAAT
>SNQJ01S0045736.1:104-10612 GCA_010110895.2 Picea sitchensis | reverse complement strand
TTTCTAACAAGGTATAGAATGTGTCAAACAGAGATTGTATGCCAAAGTTACGTCCCTCGGAAGTTGATGTACCAACTTACCCAAACAGGGCCCATAGTCTTGGTGTTTCATCTCCTAGGGTTAGGTCTTTGAATGTTTAGGGTTTTCCATTGTGTCTCAATAATAATAGGCCTTCGAGCCTCATTGTAACATAGTTCAGAGGCCAGTAGCTGCCACATATCTTCTCAGAGATAAGCTACCAGTGCCGTAGCTAGTTGATTTCCATTATGTCTGTAAGCATATTTCAGTCATTTGTTATTGATGAAATGAAGTCTTATTTCCGCTGCATCTCTGTGTTTATGTGTATTTTTGTATTTCATTGTGTTCCTACATAAATCCGGATCATGCAAGTAGTACAAGAGCTCTGACAATCCCTTTCCAAATGGCCTGGTTGGGCGCAGTTATAGAAAATAATCTTACCTCGACCTCGACCCATGCCTCCTCCTCATCCTCTTCCTCTGAACCCACCGTGAGGGTTGAATTTTCCTCTTCCTGGGGAATTGAACTATGCAACATTCCATTCTTGATGTAATTCTCCTTGTATTCTATATGCATCCCTTGACCTTTCATGCAAGAGGTCATAATCCATACAGTCCTTCTCATCATGCCCCACAGATTTACAAAATGTACAATAAATATTGGTGGGTGTCTGGACATATTTCTGCATATAATAACATTCACCAGGATGATGTTTGGTTCTACATACCTTGCACCATGGTAAAGTAGCCTGGTTCAAAGGGTTAGGGGCTCCAGAGGCCAAGTATTCACTAAATAAAGGACAATTCTCTTTATCATGGCCCTTTTCTTTACATCTGATACACCAGATGTCTTATCTTTTCTCTTTTCTTTGTCTTTCTTCACGTCTTCAACCTGTAAACATAAACTAGTTAATTGATTCAAAATCTAACTCATACCTAGACTGGGTTCTCCTACATGGGCTGCATCTAGTTTCATGGCAATCTCTAATTCTTCGGCCTGCGAAGGGACCTTCTTTTGCATCAAAGGAACTCTAATGTGTGGCAGGAAGGAAACGATGAACCATTCCTTATGTTGTTCGTCTGGAATCTGAAAACGTAAATGGCCTGTCAAGGTCTTAAACCTCTGATCAAATTCCCAAACAGGTTTAGTCACCTTCTTCTTGATTTCCATCAACTCTGTAATGCACTGGGACTTTGAATTAGGCTTATTGAACTCTGCACTCAATGAAATCTTAATGTCATTCAACGGTTTAGGCTGTACAGATCTTGAAACAAACTTCATATACCATCTTATTGCACGGTCCCTCAAGGTAGTACTAAACTAATCTCTCTTAACAGCTTCGTCGGTGACTTGCTTAATGCTCTATACAACTTCACATAAGAACTAGTGTTGGTCAAGATCCTCATATCCATATCCTCTGAAAATAGGTAACCTAATTTCATCTGCCATTGATTTTCCTTATTTTCTCGATGGAGTCTGTATTAAACTTCTTGTGAGAGTACTCTAAGTTCTCTGATTACTCTGGTTACTCTAGTTACTCTAGTTACTTTGTGCTGCTAAAATAACAGGAGGAGTAGAAATACTTACTTTGACAGTAGGCACAATCCCTGAAGTTCCTGGTTTTTCTCGGTGAGGTTCTTCGGTCTCTACTTCCTCCTCCCTTGTGAATTTTGAACACTCTTCATCTAATCACTCTGCTTATTCTCCACTGTAGAAATATCCGTCTTGTGCTAATGGCCTGTAACTCTTCTTAAACAGGTTTGCAAGAGGAACCTTTCTGAATGATCTCCCACTGTGCATGTGTTCAACCTCTATGTCATTATCATTGTCTGAATTATTGAACATTAGATTTAAAATCCAACTAATTATTGTATCTTCAAGATATTCTTCTCATGCAATAGCATCTTAATATTCAACTTCAAAAAGTGTAGAAACTTTCCTCTAGGTCCCTTGAAGAAATACCTCTCTACTTTACTATATGATTCCACTCTGTCAATAGAAAATTCAATAATGTACCCTCCAATATTGTTTTCAAACCAGAGATCCACTGCACTTGACACAAAATTATCAAATTTCTTGACTTTCTTAATCAATGTCGATGTCCAAACCACAAGTGGTCTAGATCTGATTTCAAACTGAGTGTCTACTAGTCTGGCTAACCACTCGTACAATTCCTTCTGAACTCCTATAAAGAAAATGTCGTGCACATCAGTAAAGATGTACCTTCCCAACTAGTCTTCTGCACTAATTCTAGGGTTCTTGTTCTGAACTACGGTGAAGTCCCTTTCTTTTTCTTCTATCCAATTCTTAATTTTTGTCTTCGATGGAAACCACCTTGAAATTCCCTCAAGAAGCTCCCGATCCTAGCAACAGAACCATTTGTTGGCACAGGGGCAGACCTAGGGTTAAGCTCTAACAACACACCAACAAACCCTAACTATTGGCCCTTACGGAAACACCTGTGAAGCATATGAAGTCTCACCCGAAGTGCAAATAGGGGGGTTGCAGGACACATGTGTCTACAATCAGAGGAGATGCAGATGATTCATAAACAACAACGCAAACTAACCCAAAGATTCTTAACAATATTTTACTTAACTTCGCGAAGTAGGTTATATCTTCTTATATTCAACAAGAAACATAGAAATGTAATAATAGTATAAAAGGAAGTAAATAACAAAGCATCAACGTCATAGAACTACAATAGTTTACGAGGTTCACCCTCTCCCTAGGGCTATGTCCACAGAACTGTGTTTATTGATATAATAGATGAAAATATACAATTCTATATGTGCACTCAGTTGCATATCCTTCTCTCTCTTCCTATCTATTCCCAATCCCTACGCACCCAACTGAAGACCCAAAAATACAAGAATACCCTAAAGCATAACACTTTTACATCTCAATATCACTATCACTTATGATCTCAACTCTTCTAGACCTCTGTTTATACATTCCATGACTCTTAGAAAACCCTAGACCGAAGCCCAAGTGAAAAAACCCTAGGTTCCAAAACCTTAGGTCCAAAACCCTAGGTGCCAAAACTCTAGGTCCATATAACCCGTATTTTAAGGACTTCGCCGACTTGTTCTTCCTTCTTCTCTACGAGGTGCTCCAAATCACCCATTAGTACCTTCTTTCGCTTGTTGAATTGTCCACGATCTATCTTCTGCGTTATTTTGTTTTCCTTGATCTTCTCTTTCAAGGACTTGATTTCCTTTACTTTGTTCCTTCTTTTATGCTTCTTTAACCACTTCGACCCTTCCTTGGTTATTTGTCTTCCGTACACTTTATACTTTGTCTTTCTTCTTCCTTAATATTCTATTTCTTCCTTAATACATGACCAAGGGCCAACAATGACCCTAACCAACAACCTCTAGAAAACTAGTCCAACACATAGGAAAAGAAGGGTAAAGGAAATACGAAGAATGACATTGGGAACTGGTGTGACTTCCACAAAATCCCTTGGCACAACACCGATGAATGTCGCTCGAAACATTCATTGGTGGACGAGGTCAAAGACATGGATCTGAGCCATGATTCAAAATCAGATCCATAAAATATTGAAAATAGATAGATCATTGATGCAGACCCCACTGTTATTGTCAAGAGCACAAAAATTCAACTAGAAGAACCAATAGATCCTGAAGAGGGGGTGCACCTCTTCCATTCATAGAGGTGGGTGAAGGGGATCCCATTGCATTTCATTGTTGATAACATCAGTCAGAAGAACCTCATCTCAACTAAGGTCATCAAACAGTTTGAGGTGTCAACAACACCACACCTGCAACAATACAACATTGGGTGGCTTCACCATGGACAAGATCTTTGTGTCAGCCAGTAGTGTCACCACCTGTCCTATGGAATCCAACCCTTCAAGGATGAGTTAGTGTGTGATGTTTCCCCTCTTTATGTATGTGATGTTGTTCTAGACCAACCATATATGTGGAAACGTCAAGTTGTCTATGAATCTAGACCCCATAGTGTCATTATCACTCTAGGAGGTCAACTCTATAGGATACTAGAGGTAGTTCTGACTATTTCGCCCCTAGAACAGTGCCACAACATAATCTCTCATACTTCAAAATTCATCCTCTTCATAGTTTGTTCGAAGGATTCACATACGACCACTACAACCGTTGTAGCCACAACACCTTCAATCCAACAAAAAAAAATTGTCAAAGAGAAAGAAGATATTGTTTCTTCACCTACAATGGTGCCTACACCATGCCCCATCAAGCCTAGAGACAACATTTTAGTGGAAAAAATTCAACATTGCCAACAACAGGTTTGTGACAGTCTTCCACATACCAAGAACACAACTTCTCCAATAAGGCACGCAACTCACCAAGATTCAGATTCAGAAAATTCTTTCCTCTCTTCCTTGGGCACTCAACACAATGGATACCATTGCTTCCTAAGGGGGGAGGACTGATCCAGGTGGATATTAGTGGCCACCCACCTATTCCAACGAGATTCTCTTTTCAGTTTTTAGTTCAACATGTTCTTTTGTACTTCTTTGTAATTGTGGGTTATACACTTTCGAGGATGTTTGAAGCCCTACACATATTCCAAGTGGATACTAGTGGCCTCCCACGTAATCCAATTGGATTATTTTATATTTTTTTAGGTCAACACATCTTTTTGTACTTCCAGGGCCATTTTGGGTCCCTAAATAGTGTTATTTTGGCATGTCATAGTCAAAATATAGATAGATTGAGAGTTTTATGGCATAATGCATAGTTCTCAAAAAGGTATTTCCAATGGGCTATTACAAGACTAAAATGAAGATCGTATGCAAACGTTACGACCCCAAGAAGTTAATGTAATAAATTTGTAGCATCCCCGACCTCCAAAGCCGAGGCATGCCACCGAAAAAATTTCATATGTGGAAATATCATAATTAATAAAATAAAAATAAACATCTACTTTTTGTTAACATACATAGAACTATGCATAAACATATAGTAAATAAACACATGTGTAACATACAACATGTAATTAAGCATATATTAAAAAGTACTTATCTATTTAACAAGGCCACCATCTGCATTCAGTCCTTCCATGAACCTCCCAACCTTAGACCACATTGCTCCAATCTATCAACATTAGGTCACCACTGAGATGGGACTAAACTCCACCGAGGGTAAAGGTAATCTCAGGCTAGGTTGAGGCTACAAAGTCTACATGAAGGATTCTATCCCCAAGAGTGCACTCACATCCACAGCTTCTAGTCCCTCATTCCCCACATGCCTGTCCCACCCCAGGGAGTGTGCCCCTTCTGTGCTTGAGATTCCTTCGGCTGCCCCACTCCCCTTCCAGGGCTTCAACAATAGGTCAGACATGAATTCTTAGAGCACTAAAACTATTGTGAGGCTCCCTCTGGAAAAAAATCACTGTCCCAACAAACTCTCTCACCTGGAGAGAGTTTCTCATAGGCCTGAAAACCTACTTCTTCAGTCCAGCTCCCATTCCAATCCATTAAGGGTAGTAACAACAAAAAAATCGGTTATGGCTCTGGTAATAACAACAAGCTGCACCAGTCCAGAGAAAATCATGGGAAACAATAGAAAAATGGCTAGGGTATGATATGGCTCATGAACTGTGTATTTTTTCTATGCTTCACAGGATTAAAGAGGTTAGCTTCAAGGGGATTAAAGGTTTATGATCTTTCATGAATGTTGCAGAGATCTATGATCAAGAGGATGGATCAGTGCATGAGTCTGTGAGTGTGTGGGAAGCATGGCAATAATCCTTGAGCAAACCTCACAACAAACTGATTTCCCACATAAAACTACATGTTCCAATATTGACACATGGCTCTCTTGGGATCTTGTTCCTCCCCACTTGGAGTGCGTTCCTTTCCCAAAGTAACTTAGGATAACATGAGTCATTTCCCCAAACCTTAGTCTTTTAGATATATATTATAATATTCCCTTATAGATAAGCCCATAAGTTTATCCCTTTTCCTAGCCTCTTATCCCCCTTCCCTTTCCCTTCCCAATGGAGCTTAGTCCCCCATAACTCTTTCTTTATGGTCGGTATACATGCAGTTATGTTTTATATTAATGATATGAGTATTTACATATACAAAAATCAGGCTCCCTAGCCTTCAACATCTAGGCTCTCCGGCCTAATAAACACATAAACCTCCTAGCTTATAAACACTTGGCTCACCAACCTATAAACATAATTACAATTTAGTAGGGGCTCGACCTTGGGGTATTAAAATCCCCTCCCCTTATTTATGCATTGTCCTCACTGCATCATATTTACATATTACAACAATATTTTCAAAAATCTTCAAAAAGATGCGGGTATTCTGCTCCCATGGCCTCTTTGTGCTCCAAAGTTGCATCCTCAGGACTGTACTAGGTCCATTGGACCTTTACAATCCCTATGGCTTGATTCCAGAGCTGCTTGATATTGTGGTCCAGTATGCACATCGAATGCACTTGAAAAGTGCCTTCTTTCTCCACCTTAATCGCATTCCAATCAATCACATGATTAGCATAAGGTATATAATTCTTGAGCAATGATACATGAAATACATTATTAATGGTCATAGATGCAGATAATTCAAACATATAAGCTATAGGCCCAATCCTCTCTAGGATTTCAAATGGCCCATAATATCTAGGTTCCAACTTGGAATAGTTTCCCAACTTCATGGAACTTTTGTTGGCCTTCACTTTCAAGAATACATGATCACCCACTTTAAAATCTCTGAGATTTCTACCCTTGTCAACATAGATTTTCTTCATGTCTTGGGCAGCCTTTAAATTATGTTTTATCTTCAACATTTTCTCTTCCATTTCCCTGTGCAACTCTAGCCCAACCACTACTCTATCATTTGGGTTGTCCCAGCTTATTGGTGTGTTTCACTTTCTTCCATAAAGTGTCTCAAATGGGCTCATCTTCATTGATTCTTGGTTCCCATTATTGTAATAAAATTCTACCAAGTGTAGGTAGTCTTCCCATTTAGATGGTTTTTCCGTCACGTACATTCTTAGCATATCCTCTATCACTTGGTTCACCCTTTATGTTTTCCCATCAGACTCGGGATGATAATATGTGCTGAAGTTCAGATTTGTTCTGAAACCTTTGAATAATCCCTTCCAGAACTTTGAGGTGAACTTTGGGTCTCTGTCAGACACAATTTTCTTGGGTATGCCATGCAAGCGTGCTACTTCCCTCATATAAATATTAGCAACATTGGTTTCCTTGTGAGTAATCTTCATTGGAATGAAATGGGAAAATTTAGTAAGCTTGTCCACCACCACCATGATAAAATCATGTTGCTTGCTTGTTTTAGGAAATTTGGTGATGAAATATATTTTCACCACTCCCCACTTCCACTCAAGAATGGACAATGGATACAACAACCCAGATGGGTGTCTATGCTCATCCTTGACCTTTTGACACTCCAGACATTTAGAAATGTACTCAACAATTTCCTTCTTCATGCCTCACCAATAATATTGGCTCTTGACTGCTGCAACATTTTTTGATATCCTGGGTGTCCAGTGTAAGGTACATTATGCATTTCTTTCAAGATCATACTCCTTAATTCATTAGAATTGGGTACATAAATTTTGTTCCTATAGAAGAGAATTTCATCATTTCCCAATTTATAATCTTCAACCTTCTATTGCATTTTATCTTACTGTAATTTTGTTACTAACTCCATGTACTACAAATATGCTTTTGTAGCCTTAGAAATTCTTCCTTTAAGATCAATTTGATACATGATAATGGTTGTAGCATGTCGTTCATGCACTCTCCTTATGAGTGCATCAACCACTTTTTTCTCTTTTCCTTTGATGTGCTTGATAGCAAAGTCACACTCACAGAAAAACTCTAACCATATACTTTGTCTGGAATTTAGAGTTGTCTGATCAAATAGATATTTCAAACCATTATGGTATGTCCTCATCTCAAATCATTTTCCCATGAGATAGTTCCTCCATTTCTTTAAGGCATGCACTATAGTTTCCAACTCCAAATCATGAGTGGCATAGATCCTTTCATGCTCTTTAGATTTTCTGGATTCAAAACATACTACAAAACCATTCTGACTGAGGAATCCAACAAGTCCTTTTTTGCATGCATCTATGCAAACCGTGAAATCCTCATTAGGATCTGTAATTCTCATAATTGGAGCACTGGTTAACAACTACTTCAATTGTTGGAATCTCTTTTCACATTCTATTATCCATTGAAACTTCACGCCCTTCCTTTGCAAGGAAGTGATCGAGTGAGAAATCCTTGAAAACCCTGCAATGAATCTTCTGTAGTAGCCATATAGACCCATGAAGGATCTGAATTATGTCACATTCTTAGGTTTTTTCCACCCTTTAATAGCTTCAATATTTTCAGGTTACATTGATATCCTTTCTTCGGATACTATATGCCCCAAATAGTGAATTTGGTTCTATTAGAATGAGCACTTGCTCAATTTGGCATACATCTGGTGCTCTCTTAACACTTGTAACACCATCCTCGAGTGATGATCATTCTCTTATTCAACTTAGAATATACAAGGATGTCATCCCAAAAGACAATGACAAACTTGTCTAAGTATTCGCGGAAAACACCATTCATTAAGCACATGAAAATAGATAGTGCATTTGACAACCCAAATGGCACCATTGTGAACTCGTAATGACCATACATTGTTCTGAAGGAAGTATTGTTGATGTATTCATATTTTATCCTTACTTGATGGTATCCAGACCTAAGATTAATCTTTGAAAATATCCTCGCATCCTTTAACTGATCAAAGAGATCATCAATCCTTGGCAAAGGATACTCATTCTTTACAGTTACCTTGTTCAATTGTCCAAAGTCAATGCACAATCTCGATTTCCCATATTTATTCTTCACAAATAAAACTGGGGCACCCCAAGGTGACACACTTGGGTGTATATACCCCTTTTTCATAAGTTCTTCAAGTTGCATTTGAAGTTCCTTCAGCTCTGGTTTACTCATCTTGTAGGGAGTCTTGGATATTGGAGCTTCTCCAAGCATTAAGTTTATAGAAAAATTAGTATCTCTCTTTGGGGGTAGTATTGGTATCTTGTTAAACACATCCTGAAACTCTTTTAGTACTTCATGATCCTCAATATTTGGCACCTTAACCTTAGGTGCTTCCTCCATATGAGCTGCAAATATTTGGCATCCCTTCCTGTAACACTTCTTCAGCTGCATTGTTGATATCTCTTGGACAGTAACTTCCCTGGGAATTCCTTGCACTGTTCTTGGGTTCCCTTCCTCATTCAGGAAAGTAAATGCCTTTTTATGACAGTCTAAGAAATCATGGCTTTGTTCTAACCAATCCATACCAATTATATAGTCATATGAACCCAAGGGCAGGATGTTCAAATCTGCCTTGGTACTTAGCTCATTCATGTCCACTAGACATGATTTAACCAGCTCAATAAATTTTCTCTTGGTTCTGGTATCCAGCTGCACCATCCAAGATTTCCCATGCTTTCTTCTTGGAAATTGAAATCTTTCCACTACCTTAGGATCTATATAGCTATGACTATATCTTGAATCTATTAAAATAGTAAAGGCATGGTTATTGATCATACCTTCCACTTCAATCATGTGTGATTGAAATTATGCTTGCTTGTTGTCCAGGGCTGCACAAATCCTTGGAACACTTATGCCCATTTCCTCCACTATTTCAACTTGTTGTACATTGTGGAAAACTATCATTTTATATTTTTCGTGAGGACAATCTCTATACAAATGATCTCCTTTACAACCCAACATTGAATGGGTTTCTTCCTTGGCCTTTTCCCACCTGTCTCGATCATTTTGGGCTCTCTATGGTGTTATCACTGAAATTTCGTCCGCACATGGTGACAAGAACTCCGCATCGTCAAAACAGAAAAAGTCATTCATGGCACAAGATTAATTCCTCAGCATTGCAAAAGGGTCAAAAAACTATACAAATGACCAAAAATTTGAAAGGCGCTTTACATCATCTAGGTGGGCGCGCGCATGCGCGTAACAACAACGTACAAAGCGCGCATATGTGCACAAGGCGCGGCTGTTGGGAGAAAAACCCGCGCACCTGCTAAACGACGCATTTATTGAAATTGGTCGGCCTCCCAACCACTAATGGATCAGTTCCCAAGCCGATTTGACACCAAATCCGAGCTCAATCCTCATGGTGGGCTGGTCAAAGACCTAATTGAGCCCTAAAGAGCCCCTTTTCACATTCAAAAGAGGTTACATAATTTCCCAATGCTGGGCTATAAAAAGCCATGAATAACCACCATTTTCTCAAGGAATTCTTTGTATTGTTATGCTGCTGAGATTGCTAAGGACTCATTATTTGGCAATAAACACCACAAGCTGCATTTCATAGAGCTATTCACCCCTCACTTGAGTGAATAAGCTTGGAGTTCTTTCACCCACATTTTCATCTTTTCATTGTAAGGAGAGCAAGCTTTGAGGGCCTCAAGAGCCTTCCATTG
>SNQJ01S0045735.1:13332-37797 GCA_010110895.2 Picea sitchensis | reverse complement strand
ACACTTTAGTTCGAAAATAGAATTAGACTTGAGATTTCAGTTACAACTCGACTCTTTACAAGGTAATTCGAAATTCTATTCATGGTGGATAATGTTACACGTGCCAATGCACTAGATCAATACATTTATATCATTTGCAATATTAGGAATATCATTTGTTTCCAGCTCATAGGAATTTGATATTCAACCTAACTTTTGCTAGGTGCCTTGACTTTTTCTCATGGATCACAAGGCTTGACTAGGATCACAGGGGTTGTACGTTCCCCCTGACTTTTGCACTAGTTTGTCTATGCTCACAGAGCTTGTACGTTCCCCCCGACTTTTGCACTACACTGTCTATGCCCATAGAGGTTGTATGTTCCCCCTAACTTTTGAATTAGACTCAAATAGCATCTCGTTCATATTGACTTTTGGTTTGAGTCACAGAGGTTGTACGTTCCCCCAGTCTTTTTTCAATACCTCACAAGATTGGTTGATTCTCCAAATCTCCCTGGCTAGCCTCAGGGTGGCCCATATGGCCTCTCATTAGAGAATGACTGTCAATGCTACCAAATTTAACACTCCCTCTCAGGGAGGGAGTCATTCTTAGCCACACCAAGCTTGCCTCTCAGCTGCACAAATTGTCTCGAGGTTAGAGGCTTGGTTAGGATATCAGCTACATGTTCGCTCATGGCTATGTACTGTAACTTTACAGTTTTTCTCTAGACCAAGTCTCAGATGTAGTGGTACCTCATGTAAATATGTTTTGAACTGTCATGAAATACCGGGTTCTCTACCAATTTTATGCAACTTTGATTATCATAGTGAACCACCGTTGTCTTGAGCTTGTCTCTAAACAACCCAGAAACCAATTTTCTGAGCCATACTGCTTCCTTGCTAGCATCACTTGCTGCAATGTAATTAGCCTCTGTTGTACTTTGTGCAATGGATCCCTGCTTCCATCTTGACCAAGAGATCATAGTGGATCCTAAACTGAAGCAGTATCTAGAAGTACTCTTAGACCATAAGCAATGGTCCCTCTGAGATATATCAATATGTGCTTTGCTTCCACCCAGTGCCTCTATCTCGATTCCGTCATGAACTGACTCATAGAAATCATTGCATAACATATATCTGTCCTAGTGTGGATCATGTACATCAATGATCCAATTAGCTGCTTATACATAGTGGGATCCACCAAATATGAACTTGTATCAGAATCATGTAGCTTCCTCAGGTTGGTAATCATTGGAGTAGACATGGATTTGCAATCCATCATACCAAACCTCTTTAGTACATCCACTGTGTATTTTCCTTGTGCTAGAAATATCTCTCCATGTCTTTGACATACTTCCAATCCTAGGAAGTAATGCATCAAGCCTAAGTCTTTCATCTTGAATTATGAGGTTATCTCCCTCTTACACCAGGCTATTAGCCCTTCATCTCATGTTACAAAGAGATCATAAACATACAGGATTAGTATAATAGGTTGGTTACCTCTTACCTTGAAGTACAGATTTGCATCAGCATCACTTTTCTGAAATCCCGGGCTCTTAAGAAAGCCATCAATCCTATCATACCAAAATTTAGGAGCATGCTTAAGACCATACAAGGCCTTCCTTAGCTTGCATACATGAATGCCTTTGTTATGCAGTACAAAACCATATGGTTTTTCCACAAATACTGCATGTTCAATCTTTCCATTCAATAATGTTTCTTTTACATCCATCTGATGTAGCTTGCAACCAAGAACGGGAGCTAAAGAAATAATAGTTCGAATGGAGGTATACCTGGATACAAGAGAAAAATTCTCTTCGTAGTCAATTCCTTCTTTCTGAGTGAAGCCTCTGGCTACAAATATTTCTTTGAACTTTTCCACACTTCCATCAGTTGCATGTTTGATCTTATAGATCCATTTGGAAGAAACCACTGATTTGTCTTTTGCCTCGGCACAATGTCCCAAACATTGTTCTTTATAATAGACCTGTATTCCTCAAGCATGGAATCCTTCCATACTTGTAATTTATCTGCTTCTTCAAATGAAGAAGGTTTGGAATCACTAATGTTTCTCATCAGTGCAACATAGCTTCCAAACCTATGAGGCCTCTTCCTTTCCCTGAAAGTTCCTTTGGGAGCAACTATCATTTCTGCTTCCTGCACTATTTATTTAAGCCACCCTGGCTTCCTTTTCGCTGGAGGTTCTTCAAGAGTTATTTCTAACACTTCAGCAGGTTCTAGGGGCTCATTACTTGCCCCTTCACGAGGTTCCTCCTTCTAATCATCTGAATTTTCATTTTCATAAGAGGGTGAAGCTGGCTTAACTACTTCTGATTCCTGCTGAAGATCTCTGGATTTATTAAATGTGGCTTCCTCATGGAAAGTCACATCTTTGCTTACCTCTATTTGCCTCTGACCTAGTACATAAATCCTATAATCCTTGGAGTTCTCATTGTACCCCACAAAAACCCCTTTCTTTCCTGAGGGTTCCATATTTGTCCTCTTTTCCTTAGGGACATGAATATACATAGGAAACCCAAATATCCTTAGATTCCCTACTTCAGGTTTGATCCCTGAGAAGACCCCTTCAGGAGTCTTTTCCTTCAAGATAGCATGTGGAAACTTATTCATATATACACGACAGTGGAGGTAGATTATGCCCATAAATAATTTGCCAGATCCTGGTCAAGCATCATTACTTTCGTTGCCTCGTAAATTGTCTTGTTTTTCCTCTTAGCAACACCATTTTGCTGAGGGTTATATGGCATGGTCAACTGTCTCTTTATTCCTGTTGACTTGCAAAAATCCTCAAACGGAAGAGATTCAAACTCTCCTCCATTGTTTGTTCTAAGGATTATGATGTGTTTTCATGTCTTCTTTTCAATAAAGGCTTTATATTCTGATGATGACTCTACAAACATGTGTTCAGGCTCTCAAAACAATCTTTTACATGAGAAAAATGATTGATTTCGTCCCCTACAAGGCATGTTTTTAGAATGATGTCACAGGATGATAGTAGTACACAGTGTGGAAATCCTTGATTTCTACAGGCTTCTCTTTAGTTAGCTCACAGGATTTCCGTAGGTTTCTATATAGGCAGGGTGTGGTGGTGTTTGAAGCTAATAAAAGGAAGAATTTCACGAAGTTTATAGAAGGAGAATCTTCTAGAATGTGAGGTGGTGTCCATATGGTTTTGATCCTACTGACTTCTCTGATTTGGTGGGATCATCCTCATCCTTTTAAACCACTTCACCTTCTCCTATATAATGATGGGTTTCTCACGGAAAAGGTTAAGCAAGATTAAGCAAAGAATTGTTGAAAGAATAGGTTGAAGACTATGTGAAGGATCTTATTGCAACTGATGATTGAGGCCCCCATTTGTCCATCAAGCTTTTCTAGACCATCTTCATACAAATTTGGAGAAAGTGTATGTGTGTGTTGGAACAAAGGACCACTAAAAGGGAACTTGTGACATCAAGGCAATTTGGTTGTATCTTCCACTTTTACTTAATATAATATGGTGACATGTTTCTTTACCATAAAATCATTAGCATTTTATTACATGACTCCTTGATCACATGTTTAGGTTTTCATTGAATCGATTATTGTTGCTTTCACTTTGGCTAGTTTGCGTCATTGCAGATCTGATCTCACAAGAGCACCGAAGTGAAGCAGGGACAACAAAGATATAAGGAAGCGATATCTAAAGGTATGTCATCCATTCCTTCTTTGGTAGTAAATTCAATGATAGAAACTTAGGGAAATCATCATGTCATGTCTAGTTTGTTCTATATCCAGGTGGATCTAGGGAGATTAATTTATGTCCCCATTCATTGATTTATCCAATAACAAAACTGGCGACTCCACTGGGGATACGACTTGATTGTGATTTTTTCTTGGCTATTTTATTTCAACCTANATAGTAACTTAGGGAAAGGAACATGTCCTGTCTTGTTTTTTTCTAGATCCAGGTGGATCTAGGAATATTAGTTTATGTCTGCATTCACCGATTTATCTAATAACAAAATTGGCTACTCCACTGGGGATATGAATTGTTTGTGGTTTTTTGTTGACCATTTGCTTTTAGCCTACCTTTCTTCACTTTATTTCAGACTCTGAGTCTTTGGGAGATCCAACTAGACTCTCTAGATTTAAAAGTTTCCTTAGATTCTTTATCCTCTTTCCAAAACTTCTTTTTTTACAGACACTTCCACACTATACCCTTACAAAGCCTGCAGAAACCTTTGATCTATGCACCCTAACTACTTGTTCTAGTGTGTACTTTTCGTGACCTGCTCACAGATAGCCTGTGGAAACCTTTGATTTCTGCACTGTAACCTACTGCTAGATTGCGGCAGCGTCTGTAAAAAATTTTGGTTTAGGTCATGTCATCTTTTGATGCCCAATTTTGCTTTAGCCAGCTGGGAGGAACTTTTAATGCCAGTATGTGACTGATTTATGAGTTTGAAACTTGTTGTCGATTGGTTTTCAGAGATCAAACACCTTTCTTAGTCATTTTTCCAGTTTTACCTCTTGATTTTTATCAACAAGGATATAATCTCTGATTTCGCATCTGAGTGCTTGATAGATTAAAAGTCTTTGGATTGAATTTAAAATTTTGGATTGATTACATTTTCTGGATTGCTTGAGGATTGGAAAGTCATTTTTTCATTTACGTTTATTGAAACACTTTCTTGTCATTTTTATTTTTATCTTCATTGAAAGTTTGATTTGGGTGCTTGTTAGGTGTATCAATTTTCTTTGATTACTTTTCCTTTCTTCACTATATCCCTATTTTGGTTTTAGAAAGGAAGACTTAAGGTCACATATTCTTTTAATTAATCATACATAAGAAAGTGTGTTGCATTCAAAAGAAGAGAACATTGAGAGACTTCATTGTTTCTAGTTGTTTGCAATTGTGTTCATTCAAGAAAAAGAAAGTATATTTTGTAGCTTACATCATTCCAGAAATACCTTCTCCCTATTGTAGATAGAGTTCATTGAATGAAAATTTTGCATCATTCATTTCTATTTGCATATTAATGGGTCAAGGTCTTACACAACATTGTTTTCATTCTCGTCCCCCTCTTGAGTAACAACAACCTATAAAAAACATTGCAAAATCTAAAACTCAATTAGTAACTCTTATATTCTAGGGATATTTTACACCAACATTAGATAGGATAGAGATTTGGAATATGCTATGACACACACTCTCTAAAGAAAAAAACACACAATAGCATCTTGTGATAGGGAGTTGTCAAATCCATTTGCAACATTTTTTCCTGGGAAGCCCTTCTCACACAAGGGTCAAGCCTGAGGTCACATTGAGATTGGTAGAGTTACGCACCCTGCTTTGTTGGTCTCGGTGTAGAGATTGTGCATATTATGGGGGTCACTTGAAGGTATACCCACAATGATGAGTGGAAGCCTTTCAAGTTGATTTTGGGCTAGATACATTGCCTTTGTGCGTGGATCGGATTGTCGATTGTTTCCCCAAGCATCACGGTTGTTCTTGGTAACATTAGTTTCCTATCTTCTTAGGGTCTTACATGAGGTGAATGTGGAGGGGAAAGTCTTCATGGTAACTGGAACCGACGTTGGCCAGACTCACTCAAGCTCGTTGGAGGGTATACCCACTATTATGTGTGGGAGCTTGCACCAGGGTGTAAGTCCGTTAAGCAGGTCGTCAACATAACTTTTCCACCCACTCTATCCTAACCCCTTCTTGTATTGACTTCACGACGTTGGATTTCATCACCAACTAGTGACTTCGAAATAAGAAGGTTTTGTTTGCTTGGTTTGATTTCTAGATTTTATTAGTGAGTGTTGTTCATTTCTATAGTTGGCCATATATTTTTTTCGTAGGATGCAAGGAATACCTCCGGAAGATCCAAAAGTTTCCCAACCCTTGATTCCTAACCCATCGGAGGGCTCTCCTCAATAGAGTGAGGTCCAGGACAACATACCATCCCAAGCGGAAAGAACTAACTCTCTAGACAATTTCCGAATTGTTTCTAATTCTCTAGACGCTTTTAGAATACCTTTTGGATATGAGAGATATATTCTCCAACTGAATTCCTCTGGAAAACTTGTTTTTAACACTTCTGGAATACCAATCGTACCTCTTACCAACCTGGAAAGAGGATCCCTTTTGGACCACTGACATATTTCGAACCCCAGCTACAGTGCGGGACCTTTATAGCTTGGGGGCAGGTGTTGATATACTTGTCATCTCTGAACTACCCAAAACATCTACTACCTACACAATACCTCTAGATCACTTTGCTAGTACAACTTGCTATCTTTTTGTTGGTTCAGACACATAGTTCGTTAGTCCTATCTTGACCATTCCTCTTTAGATGGCCCATTCCACAATGGTCCCACACACTATGACTATTCCCACTGGGAATACGGTGGTTACCCAAGCTCCCATTGGTACACCACTTTCGTCTAGACCTATCTCATCTCTTCCTCATGGGTACAATGCTTTAAATACTTATATCCCCAATCCTACCCAAGTTCCGTCTAGAGCTTCTATAATTACAATGTTGCTTCTGATTTCATTCTGACACCTTCCCAGGTCCCCTCTAGAGGGTCTTATCCACCTTTCATGGGAGGATTTGGCCCAAGTGGCTCCAATCCAATTGGAGGCTCTACTCCATCATTCACTTCTGGTTATCAGATTCCTATTGGAGAACAACCCCTGCTTGGAGGTTATACCCCACCTTATGGATAGAACACTCTAGGATCATTAGCCTAGTATTAGAACCTTCTCATCCAGGGAAATCCACAATTATCTAGGGGGAAACAACCTCAAGTTAGCTCTTTCATACCCCCTAGTTCAGGCCAGTCATATCTTGGTTCTTCCAATCCCATTTTGGGTTTGAACGTTCAATATAGTGTCCCTTTCCAAGGGAACATCCCTAATCAGTACAACCCTACGGGCTACATGCCTCCACACTCATGTCTGAATCTGTTAGGACCTTTTCTTCACATGCAACTGCTTACAGTCCTACTAGTATACCGATAGGACTTCCTCCCCAAAGTCACTAGTACCCTCACATGAATAGACAGTTACCCTTTTTAGCCACTTTAGATCTACCTGACTTGTCTAGAATCTTGAATGACCCCATCCTGCATTCTTCCCATTGGCCCGTTATACTGGCCAAGCTACCGTAAAAAAATCCAAAATTTGAAGGTAAACCGGGAGAAGATCCAAACAACCATGTCATGTATTTTCACCTTTGATGTTCATCCAACTCTTTGATGGACGATTCCATTCAGTTACGACTCTTCCAACGAACTCTTACGAGTTCAGCTACAAAGTGGTATATAGAATTACCACGAGGCTTCTTCACCAACTTTAATACCCTAGCCATGGATTTCCTCACACATTATCAACTGCCCATTCGTTATCAAATAGGAACTAATATTTTGAGTTCCTTCAAGCAGAATTTGGCCACTCATATCTCTGATCACATCCATGAGTATAGAAGAAGACGATGTTTGATCAAACTGGATATTCCCAATCAGTTATTAGTGGAATGGTTCACGAAATCATTCGTGAACAAAATCTCTCATGGCATTTCCATGGGTGGAGTTGTCACAGAAGAACAGGCGATCAATCGCGCTCAGTACCTCGATCTTGTTTATTCACAAATAGGTACTCTTTACGACTTGCATACTGATGCTCCTCGTCCTTCTACCATCGCTACCTCAACTACCCCTGCTGCTTCTCATGCAGTTGATGGTGTGATTGGAACTTTCCATGCTCAACCTCAATCTACGCAAGCCTCTCCCACCAATCCCAAATCTATTTCTTCTAATGTTCAAAATTCTCCGACTCCTACTCCTTCCACCAACAAAACTTCTGAGGTTAACTCTGTTCAATCTACCCCTGCCGGCAAAAATAAATCTAAAAAAGGAAAGGGTAAGAATAAGGAGGATAAAAATAATCTGCAATCTAAGAAAGCCAAAACACAACCTGTTGATGATAAGGATAAGCGAAAACCCTAATACCCTTGCCTTATCTGTGGTGATGATCACTACACGAAATATTATCCAAGACGGGCCAAGGTTACTAAGTTCCTTCAAGGGACCGCAAAACCTCCCACACTTGTCACTTTTTCCCAACCTTTCTCTTCTCAATAGCAGGCCCAATTGGTCATTCACAACCAACCCTCTCCCTCCACTACTTCCCATGTCCTTATCTGTACTGTTTATTCAAAAAAGAATGATGTTACATTTACCACTCGGGCCAAAGATTACTCTTCCTCAAAGGAGAAAGTTGACAATATACCACCTTCATTGGTTCAACCGCCTTTCTCAACTTCCCCTCCCAATGGTCCTCTTCATCTCAAATGACCGAGTCTCAATACAGTTCTCCGCCCTCCCCCAAAGGGTTTTGTTCAAAATTCTACCTTCAATCCTCATGCGCGTGCTGCTCAGAACAACAGTATTGTGGAAGATCTGGCACAAGCACCCTTCGCAATGTCAGCTCTCGAAGTCTTTCAAAGTTGTCTCTCTCAACGAAAGGTGTTGTTAAAGGCTATTGGTGGAATTGATCCTACAGATACAAATTTGATCATTTTTGACCTGGAAGATCACATTCCAAGGCTACCCCCTCAATTAGCATTTCAGATACAAGTTGTTGTTGCGAACAAGAAAATCTGTAGAATCGTTATTGATGAGGGTGCCTCGACGTGTGTAATGTCGGTTGCCTGTTGGAAAGTCGTTGGCTCTACTCCCCTTACTGAATCAAACAACACACTTAAGGCCTTCAATGGCTCTAGATTTAATCCCTATGGTGTACTTCCCTCGTTCTCTATTACATTGGAAGGAAAATCAATCAACGTCGAAGTTGAGGTCTTTGATGCACCTCTCAATTATAACCTCCTACTTGATCGTAGCTAGATTGATTCCATACGTTCAGTTGTGTCTACTCTTTTTCGTTTTGTACATTTTCCACACCAGGAAAAGGTCATTACTGTAGACGAGCTGGATTTTTTCAACTCTGAATCCTGTACTAGCAATGTGCCTTTTATTGCAAAGACACCTCCTAGGTATGAGAATGTTGGTGTGGGTCTATTAAAAGATTCCACTTTGATGGGTACTTTCCCAATCCCGCCTCCCAATATTCCACCTCCTTTGGTCGCCTCGATCAACATGATTTCCACCTCTGTTCATGAAACCCCTGCGTCTCATGACCCGTGGATAGTACCTGACCCCGGTGATTACCTTCACTATGGCAAGAAAATGCCTTTAAGTCTGGTTAAGTCGACTTATCAAGCCATTCAATCGGCAACCTCTTCTACCCCCTCTCTTAGTGATTCATCTCCTGATCCATTTCACATCATTTTTCCTACCGAGGAGATGATTATGTCTGTTATGTCTATGGAAGACACCCCCTGGGATGATGGATATCATCATTCCATTCTCTTCCTAGAACAACACACTTTAGAGAGTTACCAACAGATTTTGACTACGTTGACCATTGTTGTCATTTCCTTTATTCTCGAGTCAACACACGATGTGCTTTACGAAGGGAATCTGAGAAATATTTCACCCATTGTTCCTCTTGATATATCTATAAAACTTGAAGTTGTTGAAAATGTTCACATCGGAGCCGCTTGTTCCGATACCGAAGTTGTCACTTATAAATCTATTTTTAAATAATTATGTGATGTTTTCTCTTGGAGTTACGAAGAGATGCCAGGTATTGACCCCGATATCATTGTACATTAAATTAAGACCTACCCAGATGCTAAAATCGTTCGACAGAGACTTCGCCTGGTCCACCCCCATAAAGCCGTCGCTATCAAAATCGAAGTTGAAAAACTTCTCAAGACTGGTTTTATCTATCCTCTAGCTTTAACCGATTGGGTATCCAATATTTTTCCGATTAATAAAAAACAAGGCGTGATCCATGTATGCATCGATTATAGGGATATTAATAAATCTTGTCCCAAGAACAATTGTCCAACCCCCTTCATTGACCATATCATCGACGATTTCACTAGGAGTGAAATATTCTCATTAATGGACGGTTTCTCTGGCTATAATCAAATTAACATTTTACCCGCAGATCAACACAAAACCACTTTCATTTGTCCTTGGGGTACTTTCACCTACCAAAAATTACCTTTCGGTTTGAATAACGCTGGTGTGACTTTTCAATGTGCCATGTCTTATGTTTTCCACGATATCAAGCACATCGTAAAACCATATCTTGATGATCTACCGGTGCATTCCATGTGTTTCCAAGACCATCGGACCCATCTTCGAGCCATTTTCCTTTGCTATCATTACTACCGTATACGTTTAAACCCACACAAATGTGTTTTTTGTGTGGAGTTTGGCTGGCTTCTAGGTTTTATTGTGTCATTTCATGGAATTAGGGTGGATACTTTGAAGTTTGAGGCCATCCTTAATTTACCTCCTCCTTCTACCTTACGCTAGCTCCAAAGTTTGCAAGGGAAGGAAAAATTTTTGCATCGATTCATTCCCAACTACACTGAGTTAACGCTAGGATTTACTTGACTGTTGAAGAAGGGTTACGAATTCGTATGGGACAAAATTGCCAACAAAGCCTTCGAAGCTTTGAAACTTTCCCTAACACGAACACCATTGCTTTTCCACCCAGATTATAGTCAAGACTATTTCCTCTACCTCACTGCTTCAGACTCTACCATTGCCATGGTTTTAGTCCAAGAGGATGATTCGCATGATGAACATGTAATTTATTATTTGATATGGAGTCTCATGACTACCGAGGAAAAATACCTATATGTGGAAAAATTGGCCTTGGCAGCTATTCAAGTTGTCCAACATTTTTGTCATTATATCTTATTACGCAAGACCACTGTCATTTCCAATTGCAACCCTATGCAGCATATCCTTACACGCCAATTGCTAGGGGGAAAATAATCCAAATGGATAGTGATTCTCCAGGATTTTGACTTAGAGTTTGAACGCGCTAAGTCTAAGGAATATTTGGTATTTGTCAAATTGATATGTGAAATTCCCTCCACTGAGACAAAAAATGTGGCAGAGGATTCCTTACCTGATGAATCCCTTTTTCTGATCAGTTATGATGACACTTGGTATGGAGATATTATCATTTATCTCCAGAATCAAACTTTTTGGCCCGACCTCTCTAGTACATATCGTCATCGTATACAGTATCAAGCCTGTCAATACATCATTCTCGGTGACACTCTCTATCGCTATGGTAATGACTCTATTTTTCGATGATGTCTCACCTTCGAAGAGGCTGAGAAAGCTTTGAATGATTGCCACTCTGGAGCATGTGGTGGTCATATGTCTGGGTATGCCACTGCCCAAAAGATCTTACGAGAAGGGTACTTCTGGCCTTCTTTGTTTAAAGACTGTATAACCGTCATCTATAAGTGTCATGCTTGTCAAACGTACAATAACAAGATACGATATCATCCTACTCCTTTACACCCTATAGTTTTCATTGGACCTTTTGCCAAATGGGGCATTGATTTCATGACATGTAACCCTCACTTGGTCAGGGTTCATGGATACATCATCATAGCTGTGGATTATTTCACAAAATGGGTCAAGGCGATGCCTACATTCGACAATACTGGAAAAAATATAGCCCTATTCATATTCAATCATATCATCACACGATTTGAAATCCCACAAGCTATCGCCACCGATCATGGTAGCCATTTTTGAAATTTCATGATGTCCGAGCTTAACGAAAAGTTGGGTATTCGACATGAAAACTCAACCCCCTACTATCCACAGGCCAATGGCCAAGTTGAAGAGATAAACAAGGTTCTTATCACTATGCTTCGACGGATAATAGGAATTCAAAAGACAAGTTGTCACACGATGTTGTTTTCAGCATTATGGGCCTATCGAACATCTGTGAAGTTTGCCACGGGATTTACGCCTTTTCAGTTGGTGTATGGAATCGAGGTTATTCTGTCGATCGAATGTGAGATACCATCATTGAAGCTAGTCGTTGAACTTCTCCCAAACACCTCTATCGAGGAATAACGTCTATTATATCTGATGAAATTAGACGAAACTCGTCGTGATGCCACCCTAGTTATTGAAACCCAAAAGAAACGTGTAAAAACCCAATATGAAAAGCATGTCAAGCCATGTGTTTTCTATGAAGGTGATCTAGTTCTCCTCTATGAACAAGATCATGATTTACTAGGGGCCAAAAAATTCGAGGCTATGTGGCACAGCCCTTATATCATCAAACGAGTGTTGGAGAAGGTAGCCTATGAGTTAGTAGATTATGATTGAATTCCTTTGAGTGAACCCAGAAATGGGATTTACTTGAAGAAGTACTATGCTTAGGTTATATTTGCATGAGTGCTTGTATTTTTATTGTATCATACTTTTTTGTGCTACTTTTGTGTGCTTTTTCGTTATTTGGTTTCGACCACCAGCTTCTTACATTGCGTTGTGTCTTGTTTCTAGATGTTGGTGTCTTCGCTACCCCACATTGGATTCACCGAAGGCGCTATTCATAGTACTCAAAACTTAGCATCTACTTCTTGGGAAATCTATGCACCTACAAACAAGTTAATCAATCTACACGATGTTTGCCTCAGTCGTGCAACTAACAATATCGTGGAATATAGTGCAGTCATCGAATTGTTGACCGACGTTATTTCGCTTTGAATTTGTCACCTGGTTGTACGAATTGATTCACAGTTAGTGATACTACAACTAAGTAATGTTTATGCTATCTGAAGTCCTACTTTGTTACGGGTATATCTACGAATTTTCATCTTGGAACGTTATTTCGATTACATTGAATATCAACATATTCCTAGATGTCTAAATACATTAACAAATGAATTAGCTAATTATGTGTTAGACAGAAATTTGAGACACATGTAAATCCAATCACAATTCACATTAAAGAAAGTAAGTCGGTAGAAGCCTCATGTATATATATAATGGTAAAAGTGTTTTACAAAAAGTGTTTTCTGTCTGAAGACCAAAATATCAAAATATGAAGCTCATAGCTTATACAAAATGGCATCAAGGATTCTACTCATGGTAGCACATTACTGCCCGTGCTACCCTACGAAGTAGTCGACTAAGTGAACCAGATATGCCTATAGTATGACGTTGATAGTGTCTTGAAATTTCACCGATTAAAATATCTGGGATATCTGCAGTCAATCCCTCTAGGTTCTGCTCGACTGCCTCATAGTCATCAACATCACATCCTGCTACCATAGTTTCTTCCCCCCATCTCTAAATAGGGGATATACCCAGAGGTCAGTGTGGCCCTACATCTACATTGTCAAAAGATTTTTATTAGTCTTCAGATTGAAATCATAAAAAAATCTTATATTCTAAAATTCACAAAAAACATCGTAAAAACAAAACATTTTTCTTACCTGTGTCTCCCCACTGAAAGCCCTCAGGTAGAACCAAGTTAGGGTATCCTTTGAAATCCAACCTGGCATATGCATAATTGTCCACCATCATGATCTGGGGCCTTAGCCAGTCAAAGAATGCATCATTTTATTTAATGATGAGGCCCGCTACATGTCGATCCATGATGTCACACCACCTCTTCATCCTTGGGTCTCATGGGGCTGGTATTCCCCACTCTACCTATAAACGTAAATGGTGGACTCTCTCTAAAATGAAAGAAACCAAAATAGATCCATACCCGAATTGTTACAGGTCCCATTTTCTGCATTTTGTTAGCTGAGTCTTCATGTTGCGAAGGACTTCGTCGCTTCAGTTGAACACCCTAGGTTCCATGCACTCCGTGATATATTAAAAATAGATTTGGAGTGCCATGTGAGGATATGCACTCCCCGCCATGTGTGCAATGGTAAAAAAAATGGTCCAGAGGGATAAATCCTGGACACCTCTAATGGAAACTTTTCCCTTGCGTCTCTCTACCCCGGAATCACAATATCGACAGAGATACTCTCTCATTGGTAGACCACCACCTCTACCTCCTGTCAAAGTCACATGAGACCCACGACAAGATAACCCTGTCAAAAAATAAATATCCTCGATATCTAAGGATAGTATGTGGGCACCCACATGAAACACCTGTTGATCCACGTCCCACATGTGGACCATATACTCCAGTAGCCTCAGTTGGGCTCTCATGCCCTGGATTTTAAAAAAATTCAGTAAACTACATTGTCGGAGGGAATTCACAGTGCCCATGTCATTCAAAGAATCATGGTCATCATATTCATTCTCCCTCTCCCTCCACTCCATCATTTTGACGATCAAATACCTGCATTGGGACAATAAAAGGGAGTTAGCATCTTCATTTGCTGATTTGGGAAATTTCTATTGGCTAAAACACATAAAGAATTTTTTGGTTTTCGGCTACCGGCAGAGATTTTACACAGTGCAGGGTTTTCATAGGTGAGCCACAGGGCACCTGTGGAAATCCTTGATTTCCACAGGTCTCGATATTGGTCACCTGTGGTAGCCCCATCGCACTCCTACCAGCCAAAAATGTAACTCAAAAGGCCATTATTAACCGATGAAAATGAAATTTAATCTGATGAAAAGCAAGAGGACAAAGAGATTACCGTTTTGACATCATTCGTTTGATGAATGGTCACCCATACCTCCCACAATCGACAACCGAAGTTTGAGGTAAAAATAGGGTTTCTATGCAAGTTTTGGGCAAAATTCAAATGAAATGGTAAAAAGAGTTTTTACTCCTATTTATTTCACTTTTTACTTTTTCTTTTAATATTTTATATTATTTAAACGCATTTTATCCAAAACCTAAAGGTAAAATGGTCTCGTGAGTCTTTTTTTTTCTCGTAGAGATAAGAATTGGAATCCTAAACAATGAAATATGGATATTTTTCGTGATTTGTTTTTATATTTTTCAGTACTTTTCATGGTTTTTCAGAAAAACCTTGAGCCTAGTCTTTGTTCGTTCTCATGCTCAAAAATCGATTAGAATGCAACCGAGTATACTTTTGTCATCTTTTCGTATGTGTCATGGTAACACGAAAAGTGAAACTCATGGAGTATCCTTTAAGATCTTTTCATGCTCCATAAAAACGAAAAGATTGTTGAGCAACCTTGTTCTTTTCACGCTCATAAAAGTATTTGAAGAAAATGTTTGATGGGTGATAGTTTATCACTTTTTCAGTCCCATTGAACTAATTTACAAAAAAATAAACTGGGAGAGTTATCTTAAGTGTTCTTTAGACTCTCAAAACATGAAAAACCCTCGAGTTTTCTATCTTTTGACTCGTTAAACAAACATCGAAAAACCCATATGTGACCGAACCACTCCTTCTTAAGGTTCGTTAAACATACTCTGAGGGACTCATCTGAAGTATTATCTTACATCAACAAGCATATGTTATCCTCCTCAAGCTTGCGTAAAAATAAAGAGGTACTTGTCAGAAATGGTGGGGGTGAATTTGGGAAAGAAATGTGTCTTTGTATTTGTGTTAGTGGCAATAATAGTCGTTCTTGAACATGACACCCCCTTCATCCTTTGAATCTAGGTTGGGAAATCCATTTGTCTCTCGTATGACTTTTTGCAAGTTCATATCTTGGGTTGTCTTTGAGTAAATGTTGCTAAGACCGTTTTCGTGTCATCCATATGTTCAACAGAAGTCCAAACAAGCCCTCTATCGATTCGGCCATCTGCAATTGTCAATTCCTACCATGTCGGCCTTCCCTTTTTCGGTTTCAAATCATTCTCATACTTTGATCTACCCTAAATCTATTACTTATTTCGTGTCATCGATGGGGCATACATCAAGGCCCTCCTATGACAAGTCTTTTCCTATCGACTTCAACTCATCATTCAAGAACAAAACTTAGAAATCATTTCGTACCTTAGATCCTGCATGCCTTAATGGCAGGTTTCTTCACTTTCAATGGTGGATTCACATCATTGGTCCCTGATCGGAAGATTCACTCGAGTGTTCGAATTCAACTCATTTATTCACATTCGTTGGATTGTACTAAGGTACCTTGGGAGTCATTGACATCAATGGTGATTTCACTCGCACTTGTTAATGGTTTCTATCAATGACCAGTAATCAAATGGTTTCTACCATGTTCGACTTCAACACCTGTAATCGCATGGTTAGATTCGTACTTACGGACGAAAGGATTGAAGACCCTGAATATCCTCATTTTGGTCCAGGTTGCGATGGAGTATTTATGATTTGTATTGACACATAGATCCACTTTGTATGTCTCATGGCTATGTCATGATTTCAAGTTTGTTAACACATAGATCCACAGTGTATTCTTGGTGGCTATGTATCATCTTGATGACATGGATCCATGGTGTATAATTGGTGGCCATGACTGACATTTATGATTCACATCACTTGTCATTTGATCATGGGAATGCCTACCTTGGAAATGGTATAATATTGTGCAAATGCTTGATTATTTGCAGGTTCCTGATTGGTTTGCTCCTTGTTCCTGACACACACATGCATTTTACAAAGTATTTCAGTTGTCACGAGTTTCGACCTCATACTTTGGGGGGCATTCTATTACACATTATTTTGGTCACTCTAATGATGACTCTACAAGCATGTGTTTGGGATCTCAAAACCATATTTTACATGAGGAAAATGACTGAGTTCTTCCCCTACAAGGTATGTTTTTAGAATGACACCATAGGCTGACAGTGGTACAGAGTGCGGAAATCCTTGATTTCTGCAGGCTTCTCTATACCTAGCACGTGGGGTTTCCACAGGCTACTATATAGGCAGGGTGCAACAACGTTTGAAGCTAATAAAAGGAAGAAGTTCACGAAGTTTCTAGAAGGAGAATCTTCTAGAATGTGAGGTGGTGTCCATATGGTTGTGATCCTACTGACTTCTCTGATTTGGTTGAATCATCCTCATCCTTTTAAACCACTTCACCTTCTCTTATATAATGATGGGTTTCTCATGGAAAAGGTTAAGCAAGATTGAGCAAAGAATTGTTGAAAGAATAGGCTGAAGACTGTGTGAAGGATCCTATTACAAGTGATGATTGAGGCCTCCATTTTTCCATCAAGATTTTGTGGACCATCTTCATACAAATTTGGAGCAAGTGTATGTGTGTGTTGGAACAAAGGACCACTAAAAGGGAACTTGCGACATCAAGGCAATTTGGTTTTATCTTCCACTTTTACTTAATATAATACGGTGACATGTTTCTTTCCCATAAAATCATTATCATTTTATTACATGACTCCTTGATCACATGTTTAGGTTTTCATTGAATCTATTATTGTTTATTTCACTTTGGTTGGTTTATGTCATTGCAGATCTGATCTCATAAGAGCACTGGAGCGAAGCAGGGACAACAAATATATAAGGAAGCGATATCTAAAGGTATTTCATCCATTCATTCTTTGGTAGTAAATTCAATGATAGTAACTTAGGTAAAGCATCATGTCATGTCTTGTTTTGTTCTAGATCTAGGTGGATCTAGGGAGATTATTTTGTGTCCGCATTCACCGATTTATCCAATAACAAGCTTTAAGAAAATATATCCAACATTTCCTTGAGTGATCATTAATAAAAATGACATAATACAAACAACCACTAAGTGAGGTAGATGACATGGGACCACATACATCAGAATGAACCAGATCTAAGATTCCCTGAGCTCTATTGTCACTACTAGGAAATTATTTCTTTATATTTTTACCTAGCATGCATCCCTTACAAATCTCATTTTTACTAAGAGAAATAGAGGGCATGCCACATACCATGTTCTGTAGATCTGGAAGAGATTTGTAATGAAGATGTCCAAGTCTTATGTGCCACAACTCACTGGAGCTAGTCACATCATGAGCCAATGCCTGAACTGACTATCCTGACATGACGTATAGTCCTCCACTGTGAGTTCCAATGGGTTATGTTGTACTTAAGTGGCTACCCTTAGCCCATAGTAGTTCAATCATGTCCTTGAAGATCACCCAATATCCCTTGTCCTCAAGGGTTGCAATTGATAGTAGATTATTCTTGAGCCCTAGAACATATAATACTTCATCAACATGAATTCTAGCCCCAGATTCCAATCTGAAGGAGATAGATCCTACTCCCTCTATCTTGTAACATTTGTCATCCCCAAGCTCAACATGCTCTACAAAATATTTTGTCTCGAAATCTGATAGGATATCCTTGTACCATGTCATGTGCTTTGATGCACCACTGTCTACTAACCAAGTTTTTGGCCCTGTGAAAACTGAACTGGATAAGGTAGAAACCAAGTAATATTCTTTTCTATTTTCTTTCTCATTAGAAGGAATTTTCTGATTTCTTTTGGATTCATCATCCTCAGCAGTTGAGGCATGATGTTTCCCTTTCCTTGGATATTTCTTTTTAAACCAACAATCTTTATCAAAATGACCCAACTTATTACAACTAAAGAATTTACTCTTAGATTTATCAATATTCTTGGCTTTGAATGTACCGTTGGTATTTGTCTTCCTCTAATAGCCTTTCTTGAAAGTCTCTTTATTCTTTCCCTTGAATCTTGATGCTAAAGCTGAGTGCTCTTCATTCATTGGCTCGCTCTTGGTAGTTGTGTGACTCTCCTCCTGGAGGAAATCATGCCATAACCTCTCAAACATAGGCTGAATCTCTCTCCCACTTACAATGGATAAGAAGGTCTCCCGTGAAGAAGGAAGATCATCAAAAATGGCCTGCACTAAATCATCATCGTCCACTGTCACCCTTGTGACCAAAAGTTGATCTCTAATCTGGGCTATCCTGAAACAGAAAGATGCCACTAATTCACCTTTCTTTGTCTTCAAATACTTAATATTGTGCTTAAGTGTCCTCTTCTGACTTGGAGCTTGTTTCTCATATAGATTCACCAAGGTATCCATACAGTCCTTGGCATTCATTAATGAAGTCATTGCAAGAATTATACTGTCTTCGACTGAGTAAAAGATGATTCGCTTGGAATTTTCTTGACTCTTTGTGAAGGTCACTCTTCTTGCATTATTCGTGGGTTCGTCCACCACTCTGGTCACATACTGCTCAAGATCATGCTCCTGCAAGATATCTTTTATCCGGAGCTTCCACACATTGAAGTTGGAAGCTCCTTCAAGCCTATCCTCATCCATGACTAAAATGGAGGATGCCATGGACTTCACAATGGAAACTTAATCAAGCTAGCTTGGATCTGTGTGTACCTACTGTTGCACTTCAACGCGTTTAACACACCCTAAGCTCTGATACCATGTTAAATTATGAGCTTGATTTCTTATGTGGATTAATTCTTTTATTTTCTTCAACACTTTGATTCCAGCTTAATACACTTCAACAATGCCAAATCATAATCGAATAGAAATAGCTATGTAGATAAGTAAGCATACACATCAACACGACATATACCCTGGGGAACCTTGTATAGGGAGAAAAACCCCAGCAAACGATATTCCTTTATTGCATTAATAATGTAAGATCACTCACAAATATCCACCATGAATGTTTTGCTCTTAAAGAGATTTCCAAGATGACTCTGACCTAACAAAGACCTAAGAGACCTTGCTGAAATACACCTTTGATATATTTCCTCTATTGTTGATATACAACATTGATATGTTGTTGATATATGCCTCTGATATGCAGCCTCTATTGTTGATATACAACACTAAAATGTCGCATTGGTATGCTACCTCTTTATCATTGATAAGCTCCTCTATTTCTTATCCCTTAACTTGCATATCAAAATTGTATTGTAGAGAGGGGTCAACCTCTGCTTATATAGGATGAAGAGGAGAAGAGTAGAGACTCAAAATAGTAACTTGTTTGCATTCTTTAATCATAACTCAGCTTCATACTTTAGTTTGAACTTAGAACTAGACTTGAGACTGGTATACTTTAGTTTGAAAATAGAACTAGACTTGAGACTTCAGTTACAACTCAGTATTACACTTTAGTTCGAAAATAGAACTAGACTTAAGACTTCAGTTACAACTCATCATTACACTTTAGTTAGAAAATAGAACTAGAGTTGATACTTCAGTTGCAACACAGCATTACACTTTAGTTCGAAAATAGAACTAGACTTAAGACTTCAGTTACAACTCAGCATTACACTTTAGTTTGAAAATAGAGCTAGACTTGAGACTTTAGTTACAACTCGACTNCTTTAATCATAACTCAGCTTCATACTTTAGTTTGAACTTAGAACTAGACTTGAGACTGGTATACTTTAGTTTGAAAATAGAACTAGACTTGAGACTTCAGTTACAACTCAGTATTACACTTTAGTTCGAAAATAGAACTAGACTTAAGACTTCAGTTACAACTCATCATTACACTTTAGTTAGAAAATAGAACTAGAGTTGATACTTCAGTTGCAACACAGCATTACACTTTAGTTCGAAAATAGAACTAGACTTAAGACTTCAGTTACAACTCAGCATTACACTTTAGTTTGAAAATAGAGCTAGACTTGAGACTTTAGTTACAACTCGACTNTGAAATTATCTTCACGGTGGATAATGTTACACATGCCAACGCACTAGCTCAATACATTTATATCATTTTCAATATTAGGAATATCGTTTGTTTCTAGCTCATAAGAATTTTATATTCAACCTAACTTTTGCTAGGTGCCTTGACTTTTTCTCATGGCTCACAAGGCTTGACTAGGCTCACAGAGGTTGTATGTTCTCCCTGAATTTTGCACTAGTCTGCCTATGCTCATAGTGGTTGTACGTTCCCCCTGACTTTTTCACTAGACTGTCTATGCTCACAGAGGTTGTATGTTCCCCCTGACTTTTTTATTAGACTCACATAGCATCTAGTTCATCCTGAATTTTGGCTTGACTCACAAAGGTTGTATGCTCCCTTTGGATTTTGTAAATACCTCACAAGACTAGTTGATTCTCCAAATCTCCCTAGCTATCCTCAGGGTGGCCCATATGGCCTCTCATTGGAGAATGACTGTCAATGCTGCTAAATTTAACAATATTGACAACGTACAAATATTTGGCATAGCTGATCTACGTGGTCGTATCTCTTAGGAGACCGAGAAGGGAGATCATCGATGTAAGGTTGTACGATATGTTTAATCTCATGAAAGGTGTAATAAGTGGCTCATTGGAATGTTTCACCATCATTTTTAAGACCAAAAGGTAACTTTCGATATGTGAAAGTTCCCCATGGGCAGATAAAAGCGACTTTTTGTTGGTCCTCCGAAGTAATTTTGACTTCGTTATAGCCAAAGAATCCATCCATAAATGTGAATAATTCACATTTGGCATAATCATTGATGATTTGATCAATGAAAGGGGCAGGGAAATTGTCTTTAGGATAGGCCTTGTTGAGGTCCCTATAATAAACGCATACTCGAATGGTGCCATGTTTTTTGGTAACTGGTACAATGTTGGACAACCATTCAGTTAGGGGCACAAGATAAATAAAACCAGTGTTTAATAACTTTTGAACTTATTCCTTAATAGTTGTGGCTTTCCTTGGATGAACTAGGCAGAGTCGTTTTTGAACTAGACGAGCTCTGGGTAAGTTTTAATTTCATGGACAACAATTTGTGGCTCAATTCCTGGCATCTCTTCATAGGACAAGGCAAAAATTTCGTGGAATTATTTGAATAAGGAAGTATAAGCTAAGATTTCTTTAGGGGAACAATCTGTGCCTATATAGATGTTTTCCACGACCCCGAGTTTAAATGAAATATCGTTCGAAATGGTTTTGGAAATATTGTCCAAATTTCCTTCAGATAAAATAGGAGATGATGTGGAAGGTAAAAGGGGTGGATATTGAATATCAGTCGAAACAAGGATTTGTATTTGGGTTTCTTTCTTCTCTCCAAATGGCATGAAGGAGGATTGATGATGAAAATTCACCCAAGTTTTATCTTGCAAAGTCATGACTTCCATAATGGCTTCATTTGAAGGAAGGACAATGTTGAAAAATTCATGGGACGTTGAAGCATTGGTAGCCCAAGAGGGAGAGGAAAAGTGATGTAATTCCTCATCTAGGAGGAGAAGAGAATGAGAATCAAAATATTATCCTGTTAATTGTATTACTAAATATGCCAACTCGATTGGTGAGAGTAGCATAGTGTCTCCATAAGACTTTATATCATATGGGTAGGGTATTACCCAGAGGTCATTGCAACTAATGGATGCATCGGTAACCGCGAAGATCATATAGATGGAGATAGATGGGATGATATCTTGTATGGGGAGGGGAAAAGTCCCCATTAACAAGGGATAAAATACTTCCCCGATTCTTTCGCATCCTGAAGAATACTCACCTATAAAAGGTACATTTTCATTAGGATTGATTCATACATCTGGGGTACAAAACTCGAGTTGGTCTACAGTGACGATATTCCCTTCATGGGGGGATTTAATAAGTCGAAAGACACTAGAAACAACATCCTTCATGGCATAAAACCAGGTGTGACCTAAAAGAAAATTATAGTCGACCGTGGCATCGACTTATACCAAAATGGTTTTCTCACAATTTCAATGGGTAATGAGGGGATAATTCTGTGGTGTTTGAAAAAATGGTCGCCAAAATATTCTAGGATGGTTTCTGATGTGGTAAGTTGGGGAGAACCAAGATATTTCCAACATGTCAGGGACATGATGCATGTTGTGACACCTTCATCAAGCATTGTTCTGTAAATATTTTTATTAAGAGATTGGGTAGTGATTTGTAATGCTAATTGGTGTGATAGGTGGGATTCATTGCAATTCATGTCGAAGGAAATAACATGGGATTCTGCAGGGTCAATGCCACCAATGGATTACAATAAGGCTTTATGTTGTGCAGGGTAGGACTGCAGTACTTCAAGTGATGACATGGAAAAAGGGGCTTGGGAAAGATATTCTACTATATTATAGTGTTGGGATGCCCGACCATTAGGATTATGTGTAGTGCAACAAATTACTCCCTTTGGAAGGCGTAAGAAAGGTTTGATAGATGGATTCTCTAGTGTGAGAGGGCCATTGGGTGGGGTGGTTGAGGGGGGGATCCTTGTGTAAAGAATCACTTTCTGGAGAATCATAATTCTTGGCTCTAGTAGATATGGCCACAGATTTAACCATCAAGATGTTTATAGATGGGGATTCGGGGTTTCCACCTAGTGGGGGTGTTTGTGTTTGCACGACAAGTTGGTGTTGTTGGGGGGGGAGGATTTGTTAAAACTGTAGGCGTAGAAGAGGATGGGCCTCGTTCAAGATATTGATGAATTTTAGCGAGAGGAGGACAATCTTAAGTGAAATGATCCTCTTTACAAATCATGCAAGGATATTTAGCATTTCGTTTGATTTTACCCTCAGCACTATTTTCTTGGGTTTTGGAGCCCGAGTGCTCAAAAGCGGTTTTCTTTTTCTTATTATTATTACCCTTTTTTCCCTCTATATTGTTGTGGGTTTTTGGGCGTGGTTGATCGCACCGAATTAACCTCCTAGGTTTGGGAAGAGTTCTTATTTGGAGTGTTAGTATGGACATATGAGCTAGGATTGGTAGCTTTAGTCAACTATCTATGTTGCCTAATCATCTGACCGATTGTATCTGTGGAAATAGGAATGATCATACCATCAGCATGGGGTCCAGGTACAGGTTTGGTTTAATCATTCAACGACTGAGGAGCATTAGGAATTAGCTCATATAACGTGCTCGATTGAGAGAATACCAAATCTAAATATTGGGCTTGACTGATGGATTTTTCCTTGGTAACGGTGTCTCCCATGGCGACATCTCGAGCTATAGGTGGAAAAAGACACTTTGTGAACCAATCAACTAATAATTGATCTGGAATTTGTTCTTTGATTAATCCTCATCGACGCCTCCTCTCATGAATGTGATTTGAAATATGGGTGGAATTTGATTGGCGTAATGTGGTTAAGAGATCAGTATCGGTCTCATAGCATATAGGTAATTGAAAGTGTGTCAAAAATTCCATGGAAAGGGAATTAAAGTCATCAAAGGAGTTCCACAGTAGTTATATATACCATTTATTTTTTATCATGTAAGGGTTCATTCGAAAATTTGTAAGTGGATAGAGTCATCCATCAAGGAGTTCAAAGAACACCATAGATGGAAATTCATCACGTGATTATTTGGATCTTCTCCAGTTTTTCTGTTGAATTTTGGCATATTGAATGGATGTTTAGCAGGAATTGGGGGCCAAAAAGGGGGATGGTGTATGGGTTCATTAGTCAACCTTGAAATATCTGGAAAGTCTAAAGTTTCCAAGAATTAGATTTGCTTGTTGACATGTGGAGGTTGGTGATATGGTCATCCTCTGTGAAGATGTCTTTTTGGACTTCCTCCTCCATAAGGTGGTCCTTCAAGAGGTCCTCCATCATAGGGTGGTCCTCCTCCATAAATTGGTCCTCCAAGAGGTCCTTGTTGGACACACCTACCACACTTAGAGGGGGGGTGAATGAGTGTGGGGATCTTTTTCCCAAAACTTCCCTCTTGCACAAAAACTCATCAATTAGCATTCAACATTTATTCATTA
>SNQJ01S0045734.1:16731-48994 GCA_010110895.2 Picea sitchensis | reverse complement strand
TGATGCCATCCCAAATATCAACATCTTCCTCCAGTTGTTGGTCTATAAAAGGATTTTGAATGCGAATAATCCCCCAAAAAGATCCCTCAAACTTCTCTCCATGTATGAAAACAAGGAGTCTTATCAACAATTATGTTTTGAATGTTTTTATGCACTCACAGTTTGGAAGGAAGTTCTAGTAGAAGAAAACATGGAGGTACCTAAATGAGGCACATCCTAGGTTGTAATCATTAAACCCTATTACTCTAAGTCCTTGAGCAAAAAAAAGAAAAAATTCTTAGGAAGGTATGGACTGTAGTCCCCATATTCATTTTTTGGCTAGATTGGCTAGAAAGGAATGACATAGGATTCAGAGAAAAAACAAATCTGCCTCACAAATCTGTGGGAATACTGAGAGGGGGGGGTGAATCAATATTGACCAATTTTATCACTTTTAACCATAGTATATAAACTTCAACTTTATCAACAATATATCATCCATGATTGAATTCTATATATCATGAGCATATAACCATAAGAAATAACAATCAACAACATCACATCAAGTACACAATACACCAGAATTTACGTGGAAACCCAAATGCGAGAAAAACACATAATTCTTTCTTATATATTGTTGGCACAGGGGCAGGCCCAGGGTTCAACGCTATAACAGTGCACCAACAAAAACCTAACTATGGTCCCTTTCGAAAACACCTACGAAGCAGATGAAGTCTGACCCGAGGTAGAGGCAGGGGTGGTTGCAAGACTCAAGTGTCTGCAACCTTAGCTGGGACACAGATCTGTGATTACAATACTTAATAAAGCACTTAGCACCATCAGTTTCACAATATGAAATCAATAACCACTTCGCTAGTAAAACAGGGCTTCGCAACATTTATAAAGATCCAGCATATTCAAGCACTTAGCATATGTAAAATAGATCAAATCTGGTAGATCAAGCACTAATCATATTCATATATCAGATATAACAACATTAGCACTAAGCACAAACAGATCTATATAATCATCTCAAAGAACTTAGCAAATAACACATAAATGCATCAGAACAAGGCACAAAGCAGAACAATACAGTGTTTACATGGTTCACCCCCACCCTAGGGCTATGTCCACCAACTCTTCTTATTTATTGTCTTTAGTCAATTGGTTACAAGCACAAATCCTAAAAAAACCTTACTCCGCACAGGACAGAAGATCTGCGTAGCTCGCTAGATCCTTCTTCCTTGCGTTACAACACAAAGCTTTATACAAATTTCTACAACGACTTGCACTTAGCTCTGCAAGTCTCACACAGGCACAAAGCACTTATAGACCTTACTTGCACTTAGCACACATCACATAGATGCCGATCCATCGTAGGTTATTTCTTTACATTGCCTAGATGTCTATTTATACATTACAAAATAGCCCTAATCTTGGGTAAAACCCATGGGCGAATATCCCAATCCCATTACATATTCCCACCAACCCAAAAAGGAACTAAAAGTGGGCCAAGATCCCATGATATCCACTTCATCTTGCGCTCTTCCTTCGATAGGCTGTCGAAGTCCCAAAATAGGTCACATGACCAAGAATCTCCCAAAACTTGGTCAAGGGCCAACATATATCAAAGGTTACATTCATTGGAAGCAACTTCCCAATTCTCCAACTACAACTGGAAGGAGGCTCCAACTCCCTATTTATAAGCTCCAACCTAAAGGAAGCTACAACTCCCTAAATTACCAGCTAAAAATGGAAGGAGGCTCCAACCCCCTAGTTCACAGGCTCCAACTTGAAGGAAGCTAAAACTCCCTAACTTCTTGTGGCTCCAACTAGAAGGAGGCTACAACCCCGTGAGTGCTATAGCTCCAACCAGAAGGAGGCTATGACCCCTTGATTTACAGGCTCCAACCTAAAGGAAGCTCCAACTCCTTGAGTTATTTGACACCAACCAAAAGGAGTCTACAACCCCCTTTCCTTGCCCCGTCTTGCCACCCTAAAATATAAGTGTAGACTCAACCTGTGACTACCATGGATAAAGTCACTGATATATCAATAAATTTTTCACTGTCACTGCCACATCAACCTGTCACTGACATACCATCAACATGTCACCATCATTGATACTCAACATCAACAAACCGAATCTACTCATAGATCATATATCAAGAACATATCTCAACCAGATGCTCAACATCACCAACACATGCCACTACCAAGCATGTATTGTAACATCCCGCTCTTGTGCGCACTGAGCGAACTTATTATTTTAGGACACTTGTGTGCAAGTGATTCGGTTCATTATGTGATTGGCTATTTTGATTATGATTATGAGATGTTGTGAATATGATGATTTTTTATTATTGCTATATTTACATCAACATGTGCTATTGACTGGGTTCTCCTGAGTGTCAAGGACTCTGGACATTATAGGATATCGATGGCATCGATGAATCTTCTTGGACTCTAGATCGAGTTAGGGAGTGGAATGTTGTGTTTTGAATGATTGTAGATATGACATAGGTTACATATGATTAGATATTATGAAGTTGATTGTTATTGCTGACATTTTCGTTGATGGATGTCAGTTGATGATAACTTTCTGACCAAACTCACATTTGGAGTAAAGGGGTCACGCACGACAACGATCCAAGAAATGGAAGATCAAATGCAAAAAATAAGATGAAGGATCAAGGAAGCATAGGATTGATAGAAGATTTATGTCGATGCGCATTGTGTCGACCGTAGTTATGAAGTTGGCGATTGAGTATTCTTGCGTGTGAAACCGCATAAGAGTTCAATGAAGTTTCAAAAGGGTGCTAAAATATTTCCTAGGTTCGTGGGACCCTTTGTGATTTTGGAAAAGAAGGAGCCCATGGCCTATCGACTAGCCTTGCCTAATTCTTTGAGGCATATGCACGATGTTTTTCACGTATCTATTTTGAGACATTATATTAGTGATCCTACACATGTTATTGACATGAGTTCCTTGCTTGTATCAGACGAGGGTGCGCTCATGGTAGAGACAATCCACATCCTGGACCATCGCATTCAAAAAATGTGATGTCGAATAGTAGATCAGTTCAAGGTCCAGTGGGACAACTATAGTCCACACTCGGTGACCTGGGAGGATGCATATGATATGCGTCAGCAGTTTCCATTTTTTTTTGATAGCTGGACATATCATATTGTGATACACTTTATTTAAGCACTTACATAGTGTGAAACTTTGGGACAAAGTTTAAAACAAGAGGGGGTGTATGTAACATCCCGCTTTTGCGTGCACTGAGTGGACTTATTTATTGAGGACACTTGCGTGCAAGTGATCCGGTTCATTATGCGATTGGCTGTTTTGATTATGATTATGAGATGTTTTGAATCTGATGATTTCTTATTATTGCTATATTTACATCAATAGGTTCTATTGATTGGGTTCTCCTAAGTGTGCAGGACTCTAGATGTTAGAGGATGCCGATGCCATCGATGATTCTCCTCGGACTCCAGATCGAGTCAGGGAGTGGACTTTTATGGTTTGAATGATTGTTGATATGACATATGTGACATGTGATTATATATTATGATGTTGATTGTTATCGCTGACATGTTTCGTTGATGGATGCAAGCTGATGATAGCTTGATGACCAGACTCACATTTGGAGTAAAGGGGTCATGCACGACAACTAGAGACATTGAGGGAGGGGTGTGGCAACAACCCCACCACAGCCTACTAGTACTCTCGTCATGGCTCGAACTATAGGTTAATGATTACCTAGTTCGAGAAGACCCACGATGTTGTGGGGGCAGACTATGATAGCCGCTCATGATGATTCTAAGGGGCATGCAATAAGGTAGGGTCCTTATTCCTTAGAGGCCCCTAGTATCCCACAAGATCACCTGATGGAGTATTGACTCCAGGGGTTTGACGTCTACCAAATTCAGTCAAGAGGCGAGTGACACCCTTGGAGCACATAATGCGTCTTGAAGCGCACGTTGGGAAAATGAAACAGAAAGAGGTGAGTGGCATCCTTGGAGCACGTAGTGTGTCTTGAAGGGCACATTGTGCAAATGAAATGGAAAGAGGCAAGTGGCACCCTTGGAGCACGTAGTGCGTCCTGAAGGGCACGTTGTGATTTTAACTATGGTAAGTTAATAAACCTAGTGCCTATAAAACTATGCCTCCTTAGGACCCGGTCGACCTTAAAATGAATTATGGTATGAGTAAAGTTTAATAAAAAAAAAATCCCTTAAGAACTATCACTAGCCTAGTGAATTTAAAACCTAGGTCTAAGTAGAACCTTTTAACAAAAAAAAAAACTAAATAGACATGAAACAAGAAGGGGATAAAGAAAATTCAAACTTTAATAATTCAAGTAAAATTTTATTGAAAGATTAATTTATTAAAAGGGTAAATTGTTGCTTATGTCTAAACCTACTAATTCTGAACTTAGATAGAAAAGTGGAAACTTAAAGAAAAAGGGGAATGCATAACATAGTAGGGAATCTAGTCTTTGGAACCTTCTAATTGTGAACTCAACTAGGATTTAGGAAATATGTAAGTCATTTAAGAATTGTAAGGGAATAAAGGGACATCGAGGAGCGTTTTTAGGAACGATTTTAGGTGGGTGAGGGAAATAGGAAAATTTAATTAATTAATAAATTGATTTTCTGGTGCAACTAGGGGATCGAGTGACATGTGTATGGGGGAGGTTTGTCCTAATTAAATTTAATAAAAAATAATATAATGAGGGTTTGGGAAACTAATCACTAAAAAAGATGACAGAGGAGGAGTATGGATCACGTCTGATTTGTGTAAGGTTACGCTGCCATAATTTTTATATTGACTGAATTTCTCTTGTGGGGGTTGGGATACCCAACTCAGATAATGAGTGGTAGCTCAACCTTACGAGGTGAGCTGGGAGCTATCATTCTCTGGTATTGTGTGCGTGGCCCTTTTGTGGCATGGGGGGTTCAAGGGGGAGAAGAGTACCTATAGCATTGGCTGGGATGTACCAGTGAGGTCTCATCAGTCGGAAAGTGGGATATGGACGAAGTGCATGCGTGAGGTGGCGTCTACAGTATCATCGCCTTCGGATTTAGTACGTGTATTTGAATTTTGTTTGTATTTTAGTTAAAATTATCCCGTCTGTGAAAATAATAATGATGATGAAGCAACCGATGCATTTCCAGTTGAAGTTATTCTATCTGTTCATAGTATGGCATTAAATCTAAGCTTTTATTTAGTTTCAATTCCTATGGTGGTTTTAGGAGGCTGATTTGTAGTCGATATGGGCTCTTAAAATTTGTTTTGTTTTGTATCCCCTCCCTTCTGTAGCGATTTCTTAATTTCCTCTGCTAAAAATTTTAAACATGTTATTGCATAGAAGCAAAAAACATTAGAGTCCTTCAGTTATTGTACAAACGACCTTCCCCCATCAGATGTTGATTTTTTGGACCATCGATTCCCGTGGATTGCGATTTTTTTTTTGGGTAGTCGGCTATTGCCTTCTTCCCGTTGTATTGGATTTTTTATCACTATCTCTCTTCTATTGTTTTTTTTCTTGTGTCGATTTAGTTAATCGACGTATGCTTGTAAGCAGCCTTATTGATGTCAATCGTATTCCTTCTTCAAGGATGACACTCCTACAACATTTTTACATGTGATCCCTCATGGACTCTCCCTTGGAGCCTTGCGCAGGGGTGATTTTCTGGATACACTGGACTACGGGAGGATCATGCTAGACTTGGATGCTTAGTTTGAGTTAAGCGGAATTGAACCCATGACCCAACCTCTGCTTGCATTTTTTATCCTTCCCGTGTTGTGATTCAATGATTGGTTGTAAATAGATTTTATTCCTGGAGTGTCTGATCTTCAAGTGGATAGAACGAGCACACGACCCAACCTTTGCCTGCATTTTTGGGTTTGTAAACCTTGTTAGTATTGTGCGTTAATCGATGGTCTATGCTTGGTTGTTCTATAAGTATTTCTCCCTGTCAAGACTGTGTATCTTTCCAATCCGAGATTTTCTCCTTTTTGTGTTTTCCTGTCCACAACCATAGTAGTAGCTATTGGTGCCATCAAGATGCTCCTTGGTATATCATTCCATTAGTATTGTTTTGTAGCCAGTATGATAGAGTTATATCATTCCATTGGTATTATTCTGCAGCTAGTATGATAGAGTTATATCATTCCATTGGTATTATTCTGCAACCACTATGATAGAGTATTAGCATTTATTGACTTAGCAGAGGACATAACGAAGTATTTTGCCTTAAACCGATGGCTAGAACCTCAGCTTGGGTTGCGTGAATGGGGGATTTAAATATTGACCATGTTGGTGTTTGCGTAATTATTGTATGGACTTGTCCCTGCCAGTGGATATTTGTTGTCCAGACGTCCCTTGTTGTTGTCTCAACGATTCAGTCGCTGCACCCATTGCCTTCCAAAATCGTAGGAAACACATTAACTATCCTAGCTATTGATAACACCGAGTTATGAAGGAGGAATGGCAGGGATGAGTTTAACCTTCTTATGATGCACCATTTTTAGAAATGATGAACCTTGAGATTTAATGCTTGTGTAACCTTTTTCTTTTGTCCAGTGGTGGTTCCCTTCATCTTCATATTCTGAGATTTCTTTTGTTTTTTTTTGTAAATCCGTGAATTTATGAGATTTCTTGGGCCACTTTATTATTTCTAATCCTCCATTTAATTATTTAATTATTCTAGTGTTTTGTGAATCTCCATGTACGAACAGTTGGCAGGTGTTATAGTTCTAATTCTGAGATCCCTGGGGTTAAGTGCGCCCAACTTTTAATATCCTGTGAATAAATACAAAGTGATTTAATAAGAACACAGAGATATTATTTAATTATTCTGAGGTTCTGAATATCACTGGGAGATATAATAATTAGTGGTTGGAGCTGACAACGATTCAATTGACTGAGGCTGCATTGCAACAGTTATTTAGCAGGGAATTTAACTCAATGATTATTCGCTTTTTCCAGATCCTTGAGGGGGACGTAGTCATGTTGTTTAAATGCCCGAATTTAAACCTCTCACAGCAATATAATTGTTATGATTACGATTGCTATGCATAGATTTAATTGTTTATTTATGTTGTTGTGATTTTCATAGTAGTTTCAATTGTATTGCAACAGTTTTAATTGTATATTTGTGATTATTGTGTTAACGTTTTTAATAGTTTTAATTATTTTATTTATGTTGTTGTGATTTACATCACATAATAGTTTCAGTTGTATAGCAACAATTTTAATTGTATATTTGTGATTATTGCGTTAATGCTCTTAATAGTTTAATTGTTTTTACGACAGAGATCTAATTAAGGAACCTTTGAACTCATTGATGTTGTTATTAAAATCCGCGTATGAAAAATTGTAAACTGCCATTATTAATTGTTTTATTTTAAAGAAAGTAGGGAATATCATTATAAGTTTTTATTTAGTCGCAGTATGACCCTTTTCTCTAGAGTAGTCTATTGATGGTAAAATGGTAATGAGATATGTCTAGATTTTGCAGATTTGAACCATGTGTTGAGTATAGCTTACCTTTCGCCTCATCTAACTTGATTGAATAGAGAGCTCTCCCCTTCTACGCATAAGGTCGACTATTTAAGTTTGGACTTTTGGAGCATTGGATGGTGTTATGATTGAACGTTTAGAGTGGTTTATGTTGCACCTTAGTTACATCGTGTTTGTTGCTCTGTGGCAACATGATTCCTTATGATTGGATCAATTGCGCTCATTGATCGATAAGTGTGTATGATAATCGGGCCATGGGTCTTGTGCTTTCGGATGATGATGGTATTTATTGGAATTGATGTTTGCACCTTGCTCTGTAACGTTTTATTGTGATTGTCTCTCGCTCGCCGGGAAGGTTCTAGTTATTGGTCATCGAAACTGTTGTGTTTGGATTGATTGATGTTGTCCTTTAGCTTGTACACATGATCTTGCCTGTGTCGGGTGGGATGTAGACACCTCCTTGTTCCTTAGAACAGTCACCAGCCTTGAGACCTTAAATGGTCAAAATTGATGGGAACCTAGGCTTGAGCATTGCTTATGTGTCCTGGAGGTCCTAACCTTGTAGGGTAGGATGGGCATGTAGTCGTTTTTAATTTTGTCTAATTGATTTTCGTATGTTGCATCCAGCTGCATGATGTGTTAGTATGCTAGGTCGTTTTGTTGCCCGTTTCTTGAATTGCATGCATTGTGCTCATCATCGAGTTGCATTGATTGACTGTTGTCGTTGTTACTTTCCTTCTTTCATGAAAAAAGAAAAAAAAAATTGCACTTGTTATGTGTCCCATGTTGTCTTAACAACGGGGGTTGTTACATATGGTATCAGAGCTGGTTCGACCAGTGACTTGGGATCACTACGGCTTCATGTTGGCCCTCGACCACTTTTGAGGAAACCTTGGTCAAGTTTGACCACCTTTTGGAATTCGTCGCAATGGTCGAAGATGGATCACCTAGGCGGAGCTGAGATCACATATCTCACTGATTTTGTAGGCTATGTGGACCCAACAAGGGGTTCCTTAGGGTTTTTGTAATGGGTTAAGGGATGTCGGCCCATGGGTTCTCCCATGTTTAGGCCTTTTTGTAAGGAATTGTAAAAGTACAAATAGATAAGAATGTATGGTAGAAGGAGGGAAGCTAAGCGATGTAAGAATGAAATCTTGGTAACTAAGTGCAAGTAGTTTTGGGTTTCTTTATGCAATAGAATGTGTATGTAAGGTTCTGTGCTCGATAGAGAAGTTGGATTTGTTCCTTGACCTAGTTTTGGGAAGGAGGATCTTGCATTTAGTGCACAGATCTCATGTCTGATGCAAAGCTCGACTCTATGGCTTAGTGCACAGGAGCGAATGAATGTAAGATATTGAAGAATAATAAAGAAGACGAAGCAATTGGTGGAAGTAGCCCCACATTGGGGTGAACCACGTATATCTTGTGTCTTTGGTTGGATTTTCTCTATATTGTTTATGTTATGAATCTGCTTAGTGCCTAGATTATTATGCATGATAGATAGATTTGTTGTTGCTTAGTGATTTACTTGTGTTAAGGATGAATGAATGCTATATCTACCTTATGATGCTAAGTGTTATGTGTATATTGTCGTTGTTACTGTGCCAATCTATATTTGGGTATGTTCTGTGATGTTAATAAGACTAATGAACTAATGCATATCGCCTTCTAAGTGTTGCTAAAATACTCTACAAAGTGTTGTGATCACAGATCTGTGTCCCAACTTGGTTACAAACACCTGCGTCCTATAACCCCCCCTACCTGTACCTCAGGTGAGACTTTGCCTGCCTCGCAGGTGTTGTCGAAAGGCTAGGTAGTTAGGGTTTTGTTGGTGCATTTTTGAAGCGTTGTACCCTAGGTCTTCCCCTGTGCGAACAAATGGTTCCATTGTTGGGACCTGAAACTGTGATTGCTGGGAAATGAAGTAAAGAAAAGAGAAGCTTTGTGTGTAGATCTGTTGCTGATGTGCGCAGTACTCTACTTGACTTGTGAATCTTTGTTCTAAGAAAGAAACTTGATCTGAAGAAAAGAGGTAAGATCCTAAAAGAGGTAAAGCTCTGTGCTTTGATAAGAGTAAGATAAGTGGATGTTTTTGTTTTGAAAGCATGAATTTAGGTATGTTTAATAGATTCCATCATAGTCTGAAATCTAGGGCACAGTTAGAAGAAATATTTGATCTAAATAAGTTTAATGGAAATGAAGAAAGATATGTTATTCCTATGCATAGAAAGAATTTTTTGACTAATAAGTGGATGCAGGAACCTAGAAAGAATTTTTGTAGATTGCAGGTCCAACATTGTGATCCTAGTGCGCAGTACAGGAGAGGTTGGGGAACATACAAGAGAAAGAGAGGATTGACACTATGTTATAACTGCAAAAGACCGAGACATCTTGCTAAGGGATGCCCTGGTACAGGTCCTATCTGTCTTTGTTGTAAAATTGTTGGTCATGAGGTCGAAGATTGTCCAAGGATGATTGCTAAGGTCGAAAGAATGAACATAAGACAAGAAAAATATGAAAAAAGTCAAGAGACTAAGGGCATGTTAAAGAATCATAAAGAGAAGGAATTAGAGGAAGTTCAGACTACATTAGTACAATTGAAAGAAATGATGGATGTTCACAAATATGTTAGTTTACCAGAGATCCTGAAAGTAAACCAACACATAAGTACAAGAATAGAAGACTTCAACATAGACTGTGTCTTGGATGAAGAAACAAAAGTGAATATTATGATAAAAGACACTTGGGAAAATTTGGGAAATCCTACTAAGGTACCTTCATTAGGAAGGATAGGCTTGTTTAAGGGTAAGATGATAACCTTATGTGGAAGAGTTACCAATGTACCTATTATTGTTCATGGAACATCAACTAAAGATGAATTTGAAGTCATTAAGTTTGTTGAGAACAATGCCCCTTTCCCACTTTTGTTAGGTAAGCCTTGGATTGAGAAGGATCAGATCAAAAAGAAAGCAGAGGAAGAAGCTACAGAAAAGAAAAAGCAAGAACTAAGGGATGTCATAGCTAGAAAAATAGACCGACTAATAGAAGAATGAGAAGATAAGTCAAAGAAACGTAATTCAAGAGAATTAGTTGTTGAGGTTGAAAGAATGCAAGAGGGTTTGAAGGACCTATCCATGCAAGAAAGAAGTATACCCACCCACGAAGTATTAAGAGAAGGGATATTAACTTCAGACTCTATTAAAGAACCTCAACAGTATGAAGTCACTACGCTAGGAGAAAATAAGAATAAGAATGGGAAGAGGAATCCAGACATAGTTAGAGAGACTCAGATCATAGGAAAGAAGGCAGGGAAGCTCAGTAAGAAGAAATCCAAGTTGGAAAAGCTACATTAAGTTACAGAGAACAAATGGAAGACTTCACAGGAGGCATGTTCGCAGGATTCAAACCTCGCCAGAACAACAGGACCATGCAGAATGGGACTTCGCCCTGGCGAAGCTATATGACCGTTGGAGGTGCCCCAACCATTAGAACGATGCTCCAGAATGGATAGGGAATGAATTTATGGGCGGATGGACCAGTTTTGGGACGTTGAGACCGCACCATAATAGACAGATTCACATTGATGGAAGCACTCCTACCCATTGGAAGAATCCATTACGGTGCCTCGCTTATTTAACCCATTGGTCGCTGCGCCGGGACCAATTTTCGCCACCCGTGATTAATTGAGCTAAAAGAGAGTTGATTGTATGTTGAGATGTGTTATCAGAAACTAGACATCGTTGTCTATTTTTCTACACCGCTTATCCATTCATCTACCCCGACCTATCTGTTTAACAGTGAGAATGTCGGGCGAACCCACTGAGTTAGAGAAGTTTGTCAAGGAGGTTCTTAATAAGTTCATGGATAATAGAGCTATGTCTAAAGGTGTCCAAACATTGTCGACTAGGGGACTACAGGCTTCCCCTTCGACTGGGCATCATTCTGGCCGTGTTAACCCCACGACTAAGCAACGAAGTAAGAAATGAAATGATATGGCTAATGCAAAGCAGATCCTCTCGATCTTACCAGAGTATATCCCACCTTTGGATGGCATTGTTACCTATGAAAACATTCCCCGATACTATGAGTATACCCTGATCACCACATACATTCTGAAATGGATACGTGTAGTTGGAAGTTAGTTGGGACAAATCCTACTACCGAAGAACATCGACTTCAATCTAGGTGACAGAAAGAACTATGCTATGCTAACACCCCACTGCTACCTGACGACGTCAATTGGGAAGAAACCTTGTCTCATCTCGCAACCATGGATTAAGGATCTGGCATAGTCCACTATACTAAATGTGATGAAGATTCCCCATTTTGGTCATCACCATAAGGTTAACGCTTGCGTTAAAATATTCTTGTCATGCTACCATGGCGGATACCTATGGCTCAACAGATGGATTACTATGGATTCGATGCTGATCCACCAGATTACAAAATTAAGCATGCAGGGACTTGACCCTCAACAGTTTTATCCAGGGAAGGCCTCGAACTGCTCCCTGGCACAACACATCAAGGAGGCTTACGACGAAGTCGAAAAGGGAAAGCGAGGCTACAAGTTAGCCTCTATATAGGATGGCACAGTGCACCTCGCTTGCCAACTCATAGCTGGAAATATCATAAGAAAGAACCTTCCCACACAGGTCATCGGGTTCATGGTGGACCTCACTGGAATGCAGATGAATTGGGTGAGTAACCTCATCAATGAACTCGAGAAAGACTGTCGCGAAGCTCAAGATCAGGGATACGAATTCCACTTTAGCTGGTTGCTAATGTTGATTGCATTTGTCGCTTGGAAAATGCCTGAAGGAGCCACCTTTCCGTAGATTGAACCACCGAAGTCGTTGGCCGCTAGGTTTTCTACATTGTGGTACACCAACGACATGTCGAAGCAATGGTATTCAAAATTTTTGTTCCATGCATATTATTAGGAACCGAAGGTTTCCATTGAATCATTTTCGCACATGACACCGTGCACCTTTCACCAGTATAGACCAATAGCCAAGTTCCGCGTAGATAGAAATTTTATCTATATCACTACGCTCAGAGACAAGAGCAAGGAAGAGTTATAGTCATATTATAAAATGACAGACTAAGACCTGGAACAGATCACAAAGGAGTGGCTGGAGGAATTTCAAACACCTGTCGCTGATGCAAAACTCTCCGACACTGACATCATAGGAATCCCCTTGGTCACACGGGTCGAGCATGTCGGACAATCTAGTGGGACAAAGAAGAAGAATAAAAAGGAGGAAGTACAGAATATAGAGGTTGATGAGGAGGACAATGCTTCTGAACATAACAGTTATGACTTGCCCAGAGGAGGAGGCGAAGATGAAGCAAATGGACAAGGAGGAGGCAAAGATGAACAAAATGGAGAAGGAGGAAGGGATGGAGGAGAAAATAAAAAAGAAGGTGAAGCTACACCACCGAAATATCCCCCTACTGAAACAGTAACACCACAGAAGAGGAAGGGTTTGTCGAAGAAACCCTCAACAAGAAACAAGATGCATGCTAGTAATCCCTAGTTAGAGGCCATGCTCATGGAGGATGACATCAGCTTGGTCTGCGAAGCGATGGAGGATGCTTCCGAATATATCTTGCAGAGATATGGAGTGAAGCAGGAGGAGTTGTATGGAAGGGTCGAGAAGGAACTTAAGGAAATACAGCAAGCTATTCAATTGATCCACGCAGTACCTATTGTTCCCTCCTCGTCACAGAATACAGAATTGGGGGATGAACCAGCCCAATTAAGAAGACTTGCAGATGCGAAAAAAGCCCGACTTCAGAGAATCTAGGAAGAGAAGGAGAAGGCTACAGAAGCCTTGAAACAAGAGAAGAATGAAGCCTTAGAGAAATTACACGTAGAGAAGTACTGTTTAACTACCTATGAAAATGAGAAAGAAGAGTTTCAGGCTATGGTCCAAGAGGAAAAAGTTTAGATACATAGAGAAAAGAAGCAGTTGCTCGCTGAACGGGCCACGGTTAAGGAAGTTGTCAATAAAGCATGTCATTATGTGCTAGGCTTGGTGCAGGAGGAACAAATGTCGGTTGAGGCTGAAGTGGTGAAGCTCGCTGAGACCATCCAACAGCTTCAAGCGAGGATAACAGAGTTGGAGGTCCAAGGAGTACTGAGAACCCCACAGGAGGTGCGTGATCAGAGGGAGGAAGCCGCTAAGAACACAGTTGTGAGAATCAGAACCCTCGCTTCAAAATGAAAACAACTGAGTGATAGAAGCACGCAGACTTATGAATGCCTTACAGAAGACCCAGAGCTAAGGAAGTTGGAAGCACAGTTACAAGAGGCGCAGCAGCAGGAACTATCAGTACAGGCACAGATAAGGCTACTCACTATGGTAGAAAGAATGAAGGGATCTCAGGAAAAATGCGCAGTGCAACAACAGATCAGTGCCCTGTAGGGAAGGGTAATGGAAGTTGTGCATAAGCTACAACCTGTGCAGGATGAATCCTGCAAGGTTTTTGAAGAAATTGAGGGACATGGCTCACAAATAAACCAAGTGGTTGCATTAGTAGAACAACGCCTGGAAAGGCCTGTTATAGAGCAAACAATCTAGGAGCTCCCTGAGTAGGAGGCTCAGGTGAAGTAGCAAGTAGAGGCAGATCAAGTTAAGATTGAAGCCTTTGAAGCAGTGTTTCCCAAACCTGAGTGACTCAGGATGAGTCACAGGTGAGTGTTGGGGGCATGTTGGCCCTCGACCAAGTTTTGAGGAAACCTTGGTCAGGTTTGACCACCTTTTGGACTTCTTCGCGATGGTTGAAGATGGAGCGCCCAGGTGGAGCTGAGATCACGGATCTCACTGATTTTGTAGGCTATGTGGACCCAACAAGGGGTTCATTAGGGTTTTTTTAATGGGTTAAGGGATTTTGTCCCATGGGTTCTCCCATGTTTAGGCCTTTTTGTAAGGAATTGTAAAAGTATAAATAGATAAGAATGTATGGTAGAAGGAGGGAAGCTAAACAATGTAAGAGGGAAATCTTGGTAGCTAAGTGAAAGTATTTTTGGGTTTCTTTGTGCAACAAAATGTGTATGTAAGGCTCTACGCTCGATAGAGAAGTTGGATTTGTGCCTTGACCTAGTTTTGGGAAGAAGGATTTGGTGTTTAGTGCACAAATATCCTATTCGATGCGAAGCTCGGCTCTGTGGCTTAGTGCACAAGAGGGAATGAATGTAAGAGATTGAAGAATAATAAAGAATATGAAGTAGTTGGTGGACGTAGCCCCACACTTGGGTGAACCACATATATCTTATGTCTTTGGTTGGATTTGTGTTGTATTGTTTATGTTATGAATATTCTTAGTGCCTAGATTATTATGCATGATAGATAGATCTGTTTTTTCTTAGTTCTTTACTTTTTTTAAAGATAAATGGATGATAGATCTAACTTATGATGCTAAGTGTTATGCATATATTATCGTTGTTACTGCACCAATCTATATTTGGGTATGTTCTGCGATGTTGATAAGACTAATGAACTAATGCATATCGCCTTCTAAGTGTTGCTAGAAAACTCTGTGAAGTGTTGTGATCACAGATCCGTGTCCTGGATTGGTTACAAACACCTACGTCTTGTAACCCCCCCTACCTCTACCTCAGGTGAGACTTCACCTGCTTCATAGGTGTTGCCGAAAGGGATAATATTTAGGGGTTTTTTGGTGTGTTGTTGAAGCGTTGAACCCTGGGTCTGCCCCTGTGCCAACACTTCCATTGATTAGATATTTGATTATAAATGTAGCTAATTAAATTGATTTTCATTCGTGCAACTAATCATGGTTGGAGGACATCGTGGAGGAAAACGATGGGGTGCTAGTGGAGGAGGTGTGAAGCCCCCTGTAGCATCCAAGCCTGATGGGTTTAACCCCTAGGGAGATGAACAGGTTGTCTGGAAGGAATAGATAGCTGTGGGTGATGTGGTTGGGATGATTAGGTCTTTTAAGAGGATGTCTTAGGCACTGATCAACCATTTGGATAGATATAAGGCCAGGGCATCAACACCTCTTGAGGTTCCACCGCACTCCCTGGTCGATACTGGTAGCATTCATCGCAAACTCGAGAAGGTCAAGTTTCCTGAGTTCTTTTGTGCCTCAAACGACGCAGCCTCCGAGGCATGGTTGGAGAATATGGCGATGTGATTTTCACTTCGTGATTATACCTCCAACATGAAGGTCTGCATGGTGGTGTTTCAACTTAAGGGGAGCGCTTTTCTATGGTGGAAGACGCTCCTACTGCAATTGAACATGGCAGTCGAAAACGTGTCATGGGAACTGTTTGAGGAACGGTTCTGGGACAGGTATCTGTCTAAGGAATTCATTGAGCGTCAACTCAAAGAGTTCAATGCCTTGCGACAGGGCATCCATATGGTTCCTGAGTACGAGGCCCGTTTCATGGATTTGATTTAGTATGCTCCGCACTTGAATACCGAGAAACTTAAGGTCAACAAGTTCATGTTCGATATTAATGTTAGCATTCGTGCAAAGGTGAGCATTCTGATGCCTCAAATCTTGCATGATGTTGTCCAAAAGTCCCTCATAGTAGAGGAGGAGCTTATCAGTGGGGGTTAGAGGAGGACTCTAGCGAGACCAGTGGGACAGGTGTCATCTGGTGTGCTGCAGCATCAGACACCAGCTAGACATTCACCAGGATATCGAGGCACTCAGATAGGACCCACATACACTACACCATGATGACCGATGCCTCAGCAGTGGACTCCTTACATAAGACCACAACACCAAAAACAACGTGTTGGCAGCCAATTCACTTTTTCCATTGTCTTATAAGCTGCCTACACCAATGTTTTGCAAACATCAATTTTTCGTCGCAGTTTTTAATAAACGACACTTTTATTTTTTTTTGCGACATTTGCACATTTACCTTCGTTTTTTTTTCACGACTGTAAGCGTGAAAACTTTGTCTTTCGAAGTCTCATTGAAATCATTATCTGAACTGTCATTATCTCTCTTGTCGATATGCCTATTGCGCTTACCTTTTATTTATCATTATATAGCTGGCAAGATCCTTTGATCGGTACTCATGCTTCGATTGATTGTGTAATTTGGTTCTATTGAGTTTGCAATGCATTAGCATTTGGATTTGTATGTCATTTGACTTACTTGACCTTTGGTTTCATGAAAATACATGGGTGTTATGGTTAAATCTTTCATATATATCTTTTTAATATGATACCTATGTTTGTGTTTTCGTAACTATTGGCTTGTTGATTATATGAATACCCATTGGCACATTGGTTAAACTATTGATTATATGAGCTGATACATTGGCACATAGTTGATTTTGGTTTTGATTTATATGTCGGGTGTTTAAAACTATGGCATAACGTTTGCGCACGTTGGTTCATACACGTACCATTTGATTCATTGGTTGGCCAAGTGATATGACTGTTGAACTATACTATAATGGATTGAACAGCTATGAAAACCGGCGGTTGTACTTTGGTAATAAATATTTTGCATGGCAGAGATAAGCTCCACCACCTTCGCACGATGGCATTTATGCCTATCCCTTATCCCCGTTCACTTCTGTTAGCTCGGGTAGCTCTGCTCCTGTGTGTGTTATGATCCAAACCCTCAGTTTACCATGTGCTCGGCTCCATTTCCCCAGTCGTGCGAATCGAGCCAAACGACAACCAAGCCTTGTTAATGTTTAACAATGCTCGCAAAGAATTGGAGGAAAATGAATGGCTCACTTTCATATAGCGATTCGAGGGTTTTAACCTCTGTGTTGCAAGACAATTCACTTTTAAATTTGATGGCTGTAGAGCCAAGGTGGGTGACACCCAGTTGGAAATCGATGAGAACTTTATCAGTTCTGCTACAGGGTTACCTGCTACAGGCCAACGTTGGTTCAAAAATTTTAAGGTCGAGGAGGTGCCATGGACACTGTTGTTCCTCTCGTGAAAGGTCACTTCTTGTGACAAAGGTATGCCCATCTTTGCACTTAAACCACGATGGCACGATACTTTGATGGTAGTCAAGAAGTTCGTGACCTGTGAAGGTCGATATGGACTTGTGTTTCTCTACCACCTGTGTTTGCTAATGAATTTTATGGGATACTCGTTGAATATGCCCTTTTACTTTCAGTGTAGCCTATATAAAATGTTGAAAAAGTTTAAACGACAGAAGGCTGACAGTAGCCTGTTCCACTATGGACTTATTAAACTGATCATCGTTTATCACTAGACTTTACACGGTGATAGTTGGAGGGATTTCATCGCCCGAAATGGTTTCGATGACACAAACCCTGTCCAGGTTGACAAACCTATGGTGAGTGAAGCCAAGGCCGAGCTGCCTGTGCCCTTACATATCCTACTGCCTCCTCCTAAACCCTCGGCTAACCCTAAGGTTGACTTACCCGACGCTATAACTGAGAAGTTTGAGACTATTAAGAAGCCTGCGAGCAAAAATCCCAAGGCAAACTCTACTGCTAATGCCAAAGGAAAAAGGAATGCCCGACTCATTTCGAGAATGGCAAGGAACAAACCTAAACCTTCTTTTGATTCAAAACCTATTGTCCTTAGTGAGGATTCTGATTCTGATGTATAACGTTTCTTAGCCAGCGAGTACCCTTACTCGCAGGGTTTATGCCCCGAACCACCTTACGATTTCGTGACGAATCTTCCCCCCTGCCTAAGAAACGACCCTAGATACCCTGGGATTAAATTGCCTAATGAAACCCTCATCCATTTGACCAAAACCTCGCCTGCTCTTTCGAAGTCCACACAGTCATCCTGTGACCAATGCGATTTATGGTTGGAGCGATACTACATTGATGTTCCCCTACTCCAATCAAAAATTCAATCGCTGGAAAGCCAAATTGTAGTATTGACTAGCCAAAGAAACCAACTCCAAGCAACTGATAAGAAGTAGAAGACAACAGGCTCTATCATGTTCAAGAATGTTGAATCGGCCACTGCCGTTGTCAACTCCAAATTGTTGTGATCAAGCCTTTTGCTCACCATATAGGTATGATTTCAAAATTCTCCTAGTTGTGTGAATGATCAGGGTTAATATAACGATTCGAATTTTGTTTTCGAATAGATCTGTTTACATTTTGAAATGGCTCTGTCATTCGGTGTTCATCCTGTACATTGTTTTGCTTTGCTAAAAATAAATGAAATTTCATTTTGATATACGATTTGCTTATTCCCAGTATAGCCATCGATAGATTTTTTTTGGATTTGAATGGTTTTCGTTTGGATTTGATTTCTTGGTTTGCCTGATTGAGTTAACGAATCTGATGGTCTGCGTTCAATTGAGTTTGTTTTGTATCCACTCCGAATAAGAAGTTTTTCATGCTCAATTTAGAATACGATCATGTCTGAATGTGATTTCGTTGTGGTTTGTATACTGTGATTGGCAAACGATTTCAACGAGTTCGGTTGTTACGATTTTTTAATATATTGTGTCATATAACTTTTCAAATCGGGAATACCACTCTGTTCAATTTAATTTGGAAAGAACGACTCTGTTTTTATTAAAGAATGCTCTCATTTAAGCCTGTGCAAATGCGCCCGAATCATGGAATGGATTTGATTCATGACAACTATGCTAAACCCCAGCCAATTGATTCGCTTGATTGATTTGTTGTTAGTTCGATCATTTTCATGAGTTAGATTCGTATCATAAATGAATGCTCTGTTGATTTTGATTTGTAAAACGAGTTGGTTATATCCATATCCACGATTGATATATATGTTAAATTCGGTTGAAATGAACGATTTTGTTCAATGCCAATCGAGTTTGTTTGCCCAATTTGCAATAACAAATTACGAATTTTGTTGCCAACCAATCGATCCTATTATGATTTTATTTGAATTGATTTTCACGCCAGTTTGAATTGATTTGTTTGTGGCATGAAATCGTTTGCTATGAAAATACAGTTATGCACTCGTGTTGGTTTGATTCGCTTATGGTATAAATCGTTTGCTATGTCGTTACAGCTATAACGATTGGAAAATGATTTTGTTTGGATTCGATCGTATCTCTTGTTTAACCATTACCTAGGATTTGTTTGCTCATATTGATTTCAATTGGATATCAAACGTTTTTACAACTGTTGGATTATGATTCTGTTCACCCGACTTATGATAACTATCGAAACAGAGTATACCTATCTCTGTATTCGGTTGAATGATTTTGATCCTGTTTGATTTCGAATGGTATAATAATTTCAAACTAAATGATTCGTTTTCAAATAGCTATTGGATTTTAATTGAATTTAATTCTTTAAAAGATTTTTAATCAATCTTAATGTTGATTCTGTGTCTTATTTAGAGTAGCTACAGAATCAGAGGATTCTGTAGCTAGTCTATAGAATTAGATTTTTATTGTTTTATTAATAAAATATCCCTCTAACTTGTCCATTTCTGACCTGTTTAAGGTAAATTCGAATTGCATGGGACATGCTGAACAGTTCAAGAGATATCTGGGTGTTTTAGTTTTATTGTAGTTTCCTAGTTTAGTTAAAACTTGGGATATCTTCCCAGATTTATGTAAACAGTTTGATAACTTCCACAGGGAGGTTTTACCCTGTGGAAAACTTATAAATACTTATTATTTTTGTAATAAGGATCATCCTCACTTGTGGGAGAACCAGGCTATGGATTTCTAATACAAACTGAGACAGAAGTTGGTGTTCTACTACAGCTTTCGCTTTCATAATATCAATCTTTTGTTTCATGTTTATGTTTATCAATTTGCATTTGATTAGTGACTACTTTAGCTATCATAGTCTTTTGCAAAATGATATGAATTAATTAATATGATCCATGTATGATTTCTTTCAATACTTAAAAACACAACAATTACTTGGTTCAGTTTATGAATGGAAGATTTCTCTTCTTCATCAATTGAATTGTTTAGTATAAGTCTTTGCATATGGATTTATCTAATTGTAGAGATTTATAAATCATATGATTGTTGTGATTTTTATGTCTTGTTTGTCCTATAAACACACTTGAAGAGCACTATAACTATCGTTTACGAGAAGCTCCTGGATAATTTGGTGCGGGTTTCCTCCCTCCGATCTGCTAAAACAGTCATCATACATAGGACAAATCTGGAGGGTTTCCAGGTCAGTTTGTCATTTATTTGTTTAGTATATCTATTAGTAGTTTAGTTAGATATATGTTTTAGTTTAGGTTAGTAATTAGAATTAGTATATTAGTGATTTAGTTTAGTTAGTTTTCTCTTTTATTTTTTTGTTCATAAAATTATAAAATCAACAAAAACATCTCTCTCTGTCTTAGGGCAGAATATTTATGAGTTTTTCAGGTTTTATTTAAATCTGTAAATTGTAGATATTGTACATTTTGTGAATAAGTTATATTTCAGTTAATAGTTAGATAGTTAATTAGTTAGAGTTAGTATAGTAGTAGTTAGTAGATTGTATATATAGAATAGTTATATTAGTTTAATTTGTTTTAGTAGTTAGTTCTAGTTTATTTTGTTTAATAGTTAGTTTTAGTTAGATTAGTTAGTTAGTTTGTTTTATTTGTTTTTAGTTTGATTAGTTAGTTTAGATTAGTTTTCTTTTGTTTTCTTATGACCTTAGATCGGCTAACGGAGCCACTAAACCCGTCAGGGTGGTTCATCCCAAATGGCTTGGGTTATTAGACAACCCTGGACCGGTTCCACTCTCTCAGTTGATGGACGATCGATTTTGCCCGTCAACAAATGGCGCTAGAAGGAGGGCCTAAACTTAATTAATGGCACGAGGTGGTCACAATACTCCTCCACCACCTAATCGCTCACCTATAGTGACTAGAAGCCATTCAAATGATAACATTCCCCCTCAAACATCAACTACTTCAACCGACGATCCGCAGATCATAGTTGAGACAGCAACCCCTAATCCTACAGGTGGTGACATACAAGAGATTATCCGCCAATCTCTTATAAAAACACATGGTGACTTAGCCCATTTGAGGCAACCAAACCGTCCGTGGGGTCAACCTTTAGACTTCTCTGATATCAGAGAACAAATAGGTGACACTAACCTCACTATGAATCCTTCAGATCCGATCTTAAATCCTGTTGCAGGAGGATCTGGGATACCTCCTTCACCACCTCCATCATCTCCTTCCTCTTCTGGAGGAGATTCCTCTGATGAAGGAAATCCACCTTCTCAGCCTTCCACACCCACTACCCCAATGGAAAATCAGAACAACCCTGCTAGACCCTGGCTTGATCAGGATGCTATAGCTGTACCTAGAGCTCAGAACCCTTTACCTAAGAACTCAGAGAAATGGCTTCCAAAGTTTGACCCTGACTCAAAACAGATCGCTGAAGATCATATAAAAAAGTTTATGTTAGCCATAAGAATCCGCAATGTCGAACATGAAGACATTGTCTGTAGGTTGTTCCCCTATACTTTCGAGGGCTATGCATCCACATGGTACTTTTCCCAACAACCCCATACCATCGTGTCTTGTGAGAAATTTGAGTCATGTTTTTTGGAAAAGTTCGGAGACGGTAAGCCTAGGGAAGTCCTAGTCATGGACCTTTCTAGCTTAAAAATGAACCCAAAAGAAAAAGTTAAAGACTTTAATCAAAGATTCTTAACACTTAAAAACTGAATCCCTGCAGATTCTATGCCTTCTGAAAGTCTTATAATAGCATACTACACTAAAGATTTGCATCAGAGTATAGCTATTTGGGTTAAACAATCTAATAAAGTGACGTTGTTAGAAGCCTTCGAGGAGGCCATCCAGATAGAAAAAGATATACTTAGTCTTAAAGACTCTACTAGCAACAAAACCGATACTAGTTCTTCCTCCAAAAATAAGATTGAAATCCTCCCCAGACCCACTCAAAATAAGTCACAACCTGAAAGCTCTGATTTGGAAAACTTAACTAAAGTTGTTCAAAAACTATCAAATCAAGTTATAGACTTAAAAAGGTCGACCGAAGAGGCTTCCTCGAGCAAAGGTCCTTACAAGCCCCCGTTCCGAAATCCTTTTCTTGCCAACTGACCTAATCCACCCACCGAAGGCCTTAATCTAGAAAGTTTGCAATGTGCACTTCAAACAATTCTAGAAGCCCAAGATAACTTGATGCCTCCTGAGATTCCTGAGGAGGTAGTTGAACCAGAGACAGTTCAAGAAGAAGAGTCTTCTCCAAACATTTTTGGACATTTCNCAAACATTTTTGGACATTTCTCGGATAGCATCTTCCAAGCCAACTTCGAGACAGTTCATCCTTATAATACCAGGAGTAAGACTGCAAACAAACCTTCTACCGAAAACACTACAACTCCGCCTCCCAAGCAATCTAAATCAGTTGAGCCTAAACAGAGTAATGTAAACCCCAACTTGGATTATGATGTTGTTGAAGATCTTAAAAAGTTAAGGGCTAACATTTCTATTTATGAGTTATTGAAGTTTCCATTTTTGTTACAAAAAATGTTGCAAAATATCTTAGAGAACGGAAAAAATGGTAATAAGGTTGTGCAAAACAAAGTTCCACAGAAGACTTCCACTAAAAATAATCCTGATCCTCAAGATAAAGGAAGCCTTCCTGTAAGTAATGTAAATAATGTAAATAATGTAGATAAAATAGCTTTAGAAAATGTGAGTAAAAAGCCACAAGATACTACTCTTAGTACTTGCAAGAATGTACCTCCTTTTTTATTAACTTTCAATATTTTTAATAGAAATGTGCACAATTGTATGGTAGAATCAGGGACATCATCCAATGTGATGCCTTGGTCTGTTTTCCAGAAGATTAATGCTAAAGTTGAACCATCGACTTTAAAAATCATACAACTTGATCGAACAAATGTCAAAGTTATAGGCGAACTAAAAAATGTGCTTATTAGATTATCCTCTAACCCCAAGGTTCATCAAGTTATTGATATAATTGTTGTGGATATTCTGGAAGTGTATGGCATGTTTTTAAGCAGGGACTGGTCAGAGCATCTACATGGTTATTTCGCAACAGATTGGTCCCATCTATGGCTCCCAGAGAACGGAAAGCCTAATAAAATTAGAGTAAATCGTGAGCGCTACCTTAAGTTCACAGTCACTGATTTGAACGATCCCAATGAACCATATACACCTCCCACTGATTCACCTGAAGTACAAGGGATGGACACCTTCTTCAGCAATTTCATGGCTGAGGCTTCACATATCACCAATCCAGAACGAAAGTCCGATATTGTAGCATATATGCAGCCAACACCTTCCACGCAACGATCCTATGTACCTGAAGAAAATCAAATTTGGTCTCTGTATTTCGACGGGTCAAAGTCCAAAGAAGGAGCTGGAGTAGGCTACGTCATTATCGATCCCGCAGGTAACAAAACATTAATAGCATGTAGGTTGGAATTTGAATGCACTAACAACACTGCAGAATATGAGGCTTCACTGCAAGGTCTCAGAAAAGATTTGGATATGAACATTCAAAATTTAACCGTCTTTGGCGACTCTGAAATAGTGGTTAGACAGGTAAGAGACTCTATCCATTGTCTTTCCCCGCATCTCAAAAGCTACCAGTCTGAGGTATGGAATTTAATGAATAAATTTTCCGCTTTCAATATAAACTCCATTCCTAGGTTGAATAACTCTGAAGCAGATTTATTAGCTAATGTAGCTTCTAAACTTCTTCCTGCAGAAGGCTAATCCCCAGACGCATTCTCAGTTGAGCTGTTGTTTCGGCCATCCATTCCCGACAACATCACAAACTGGAGAGTCTTTGACGACGATCAGCAAATCATCAACTTTCTGCGCATGGAAGAAACCTTTCAAGGCGCGGTGATAGATGAATGCACGCACGACGACAATTTGCACAATTTTACGGTAATACCTGATCCGAAAACTCCTGAATCTCTATCAGATATGGTAAAATCGATCCCAAAATCTGTAATTAGATTAGAGAAGTTTTATGATTTTCAAGATAAATTTAAAAAGACGGTCAATTGTAAAACCAATAGTTCCTCGTTATCTTATGAAAAAGTAAATTTAGGAACTAATGAAAATCCTCAGTGCATTAATCTAGGGTTGGGATGTTCTCAACAAGAAAAAACTACATTTGTTAAATTGTTCAAAGAATTTAAAGATGTCTTTGCATGGACGTATGATGACCTCAAAACTTTCGACCCTAATATCATACAGCATGTCATACCTACGAAGCCCCAAACCTTACCCTTCCAAAAAAAATTGAGGAAGATGCACCCAAAGCTCGAACCGACCGTTCAAAAAGAATTGAATAAACTCCTTAATGCTAAAATATTTTTTCCTGTTAAGCACACTCAATGGGTTTCTAACCTCGTCCCAGTCTGGAAGAAAAATGGGGAAATCTGACTCTGTGTCGATTTCCGAAACCTCAATAGAGTGTCTGATAAAGATAATTATCCTGTCCCACCCATGGAATAGATCCTTCAAAAGGTATCTGGTTCCGAGAGGCTATCCTTACTAGATGGTTTCTCTGGATACAACCAAGTCCTGATGTCTCCACCGGACCAACTCAAGACTACCTTTCGTACTCCGTGGGGCACTTATGCTTATCGCAAAATTCCTTTTGGATTGATTAATGCTGGAGCCACCTTTCAGAGAGAAATGGACATTGCTTTCTGAGGCTTAATCAATCAGTCCATCGTAGTTTACTTAGATGATGTAACTGTATTTTCTAAAAACAAAAACGATCATCTAGCTCACCTGCGAGCCGTCCTACTGCGATGTCGTAAATACGACATCTCCTTGAACCCCAAAAATTCCATCTTTGCAGTAGAACAGGGTAAACTTTTAGGATTCATTGTGTCTATCGAAGGGATGATTATTGACCCCGAAAGGACTCAAGTCATCGCAAAACTTCCCCCTCCTACATCCAAAAAATCCATGCAGTCTTTCTTAGGCCAGATTAACTTCGTGAGAAGATTCATCCCCAGTTTCTCCGAAATGGTCAGGCCTTTACAGAATTTGATTAATAAAGACACCCAATATCACTGGGGACCCCTAGAAAACCAAGATTTTAATGCAATAAAGAAGGCTATAATAGACGCTCCGTCTCTCATGAGCCCAGATTTTTCTCAAGACTTTACACTCTACACTTTTTCTTCTGACCGTTCCTATGCCGCTGTCCTAACCCAAAAGAATGCCAAGAACAATGAAGTACCCATTGCCTTTATGAGCTCTGCTTTCAAAGGCGCTGAAATTAATTACCCAGTGGTAGATCAGCAAGCCTATGTCGTTTTCAAAGCAGTTAAGCACTTCCGGTCTTATCTTTTGAAGTCAAGGACGAAAGTCATTGTCCCCTACCCAGCCGTGAGGAACTTGTTAGTGCAGAAGGAACTTGGAGAGAAGAGAGCCAACTGGGTCACCTCCTTACAGGAGTATGACTTGGAGATTACCCCAGCTCAGATAGTGAGAGGCCAAGGATTATGCAAGTTAGTTGCGGATTCAGAAGCAGGACAACAAGAAGAGAGCGATACGTCAAACCTAGGTCAAAGCAATCAAAGTCTAATCTGTTGCACACAAAACCCTGTTAGTCCTTGGTATGACGATATAAGATTTTGTCTTGAACATGGGTCAGCCCCCCGTCACCTAGAACACTAAAAAAGAAGAGCGTTTATAATGAAGTCTGCCTCCTTTCATTTGATTAATGGTACCCTATTTCATCAAAATTTTGACGGCGTACTGATGCGTTGTCTTGAAAAAGACGAAGCAGAGAAGGTCTTGCTAGAGTTGCATGCAGGAGAAGCTGGTGGTCATTTTGGTGGTGACACCACTACTCATAAGGTTCTAAGAGTCGGCTATTACTGGCCCATGCTTTTTAGAGACGCCCATGCTTTGTGTCGTAAATGTATAATCTGTCAGAAAGCATCAGGGCAGTTACAAAAACCAGCCTTTCCTTTGCATCCCGTTACGGTAGATTCTCCTTTCCAGCAGTGGGGCCTTGGTATCATAGGTCCTATAAACCCTCCATCCTCACAACAACACAAGTTTATTGTGACAACCACGGATTACTTTACATGATGGTCTGAAGCTGCTGCATTAAAAACTGTCAACACCAGTCAAGTAATTGCCTTTCTAAATTCGAACATTATCACTCGCTTCAGTATCCCTGACTGTTTAGTTTTAGATAATGCTTCTTACTTTTCATCTCTTGAGATGACCGACTTCGCTTTGGAAAAGGGAATTAAGTTGAAGTATTCTGCTAGCTATTACCCTCAGGGCAACGGATTGGCAGAATCAACAAACAAGAACTTGATCAAAATCATCAAGAGAACAGTGGTTGAAAATCACAAGAATTGGCACAATGCACTGCTAAACGCTTTGTGGGCTGATAGGGTAACGCCAAAATATGCTATAGGTAACTCCCCCTTTTTTCTTGTTTATGGCAGAGAAGCAATCTTGCCACCTCACATTCTTCTTCCTTCACTGCAGTTTTCACAAAAGGTCCAAGAAGAAGATTGTCCCCCTCTAGAAAACCGAATTAACGCTTTGATGAAGCTAGAAGAGGTAAGAACCCAAGCTAAACGAAAGTTAGATCAACATCAACAATTGGTTAAAATTTGGTTCGATTCTAATTCTGCTTCTGATAGGAATTTTGAAGTAGGCGATCTCGTCCTGAAATGGGACAAACCACACGAGGGAAAGGGAGAGCACACAAAATTTCAAAATCTGTGGCTTGGACCATTTTTAATTGCTAAAAAGTTGGGTCCTAGTTATTTTTTATTACAGAATCTTGAAGGGCAGCTTGACACCTACCCGGTGAATGGCCAAGCCCTGAAGAGATACTTCGCTTGATTAATACCCTTGTATATTATGTACATATTTTGCTTGCTTTTTCGTTTGCTTTCTGTTTTTTGGTTTTTCTTTGAATTTATCAATTTGTGTCTTTGGAAATACACATACCTGTACACTAAGCTATTCAGACAAAAGATAAAAGAAATTTCCTTCACTGAAATAACTTCTGAAAAAATTGTATAAACATCAATGGTATATTGCTGAAGTTTATATCTGTGTTGAAAAAATCTGTTGTTTGAAAGAAGATCACTGATTTCAATCTCTGAGAAAAGTTTGTCATGATCATCTATTATCTTTTTACGCTGTCCCTATTCCATAAAGGAATGACTTAGAAGATGTCTCCCTACTTAGGAAGTTGTTTTTGTAAATAAAACATCTCTGGATCTAAATAAAGGACAGTTCTAAAAAATTCTGATGAGGTCTGAAAAATATGTTAAAATATCATGATTTTCATGCATCACCCCGCTCGACTATATATATATGAAAAGATGAAACAAAATAAATTATTAATAAGAGTTGTGGGAAGTGCTTGTAAACCCGCCGGGATGCTAAATAGGTCTGCTGGCAGCGGGTAAATGTATGCATGGCACCAAGACAACTTCGCCGGGGTACTGAACAGGCCCGCTGGCAGCGAAGCAATGTCAGGTATATGAAAATATGCAAAAAATAGACCTCTTTAATGTCCTTTATTCTCATCCAGAACTTCTTGACAGGATAAAGATGTCAGAGTGGGTTAAATGGAAACCCTGTCGAGGCTATGGACGCCTGCTGGCAGCAGTGGCTATGCCAACAGTATTGAAGATTTTATCTTTAATATCGAGACTTGCTGATCTTAAGATTGTTATCAGTTTTCATCTTTTGAAACATTGCTGGAATAATTGGTTAACGATGATGTTTATACGATTTTATGGTTGTTATTTTTGAGTTGAAATTTTCTTTACTATCCTAATCTGAATTTGTTTCTTTTGACAGAGATAACTGCTTCTACCAGTGTGTCGCCATTGTTGGCAACCAATTCACTTTTTCCACTGTCTTATAAGCTGCCTACACCAATGTTTTGCAAACATCAATTTTTCGTCACAGTTTTTAATAAACGACACTTTTATTTTTTTGCGACATTTGCACATTTACCTTCGTTTTGTTTTCACCACTGTAAGCATGAAAACTTTGTCTTTCGAAGTCTCATTGAAATCATTATCTGAACTGTCATTATCTCTCTTGTCGATATACTTATTGCGCTTACCTTTTATTTATCATTATATAGCTGGAAAGATCCTTTGATCGGTACTCATGCTTCGATTGATTGTGTAATTTGGTTCTATTGAATTTGCAATGCATTGGCATTTGGATTTGTATGTCATTTGACTTACTTGACCTTTGGTTTCATGAAAATAGATGGGTGTTATGGTTAAATCTTTCATATATATCTTTTTAATATGATACCTATGTTTGTGTTTTCGTAACTATTGGCTTGTTGATTATATGTATACCCATTGGCACATTGGTTAAACTATTGATTATATGAGCTGATACATTGGCACATAGTTGATTTTGGTTTTGATTTATATGTCGGGTGTTTAAAACTATGGCATAACATTTGCGCGCGTTGGTTCATACACTTACCATTTGATTCATTGGTTGGCCAAGTGATATGACTTTTGAACTATACTATAATGGATTGAACAACTATGAAAACCGGTGGTTGTACTTTGGTAATAAATATTTTGCATGGCAGAGATAAGCTCCACCACCTTCGCACGATGACATTTATGCCTATCCCTTATCTCCGTTCACTTTTGTTAGCTCGGGTAGCTATGCTCCTGTGTGTGTTATGATCCAAACCCTCGGCTTACCATGTGCTCGGCTCCATGGCACCAGTCGTGCGAATCGAGCCAAACGACAACCAAGCCTTGTTAATGTTTTACAATGCCCGCAAAGACTTGGAAGAAAACGAATGGCTCACTTTCATACAGTGATTCGAGGGTTTTAACCTCTGTGTTGCATGACAATTCGCTCTTACGTTTGATGGTTGTAGAGCCAAGGTGGGTGAAACCCAGTTGGAAATCGATGAGAACTTTATCAGTTCTGCTACAGGGTTACCTGCTACAGGCCAGCGTTGGTTCAAAATTTGTAAGGTCGAGGAGGTGCCATGGACAATGTTGTTCCTCTCGCGAAAGGTCACTTCTTGTGACAAGGGTATGCCCATCTCTGCACTTAAACCACAATGGCACGATACTTTGATGGTAGTCAAGCAGTTCATGACCTGTGAAGGTCGATATGGACTTGTGTTTCTCTACCACTTGCGTTTGCTAATGAATTTTATGGGATACTCGTTGAATATGCCCTTTTACTTTTAGCGCAACTTATATAAAATTTCGAAAAGGTTTAAACGACAGAAGGTTGACAGTAGCCTGTTCCACTATGGACTTATTAAACTAATCATCGTTTATCACTTGAGTTTACACAGTGATAGTTGGAGGGCTTTCATCGCCCGAAATGGTTTCGATGACACAAACCCTGTCCAGGTTGACAAACCTGTGGTGAGTGAAGCCAAGGACGAGCCGCCTGTTCCCTTACATATCCTACTGCCTCCTCCTAAACCCTCGGTCGACCCTAAGGTTGACTTACCCAACGCTATAACTGAGAAGTGTGAGACTATTAAGAAGCCCGCGAGCAAAAATCCCAAGGCAAACCCTACTGCTAAGGCCAAAGGAAAAAGGAATGCCTGGCTCATTTCGAGAGTGGAAAGGAACAAACCTAAACCTTCTGCTGAGTCAAAACCTATTGTCCTTAGTGAAGATTCTGATTCTGATGTAGAACTTTTCTTAGCCAGCGAGTACCCTTACTCGCAGGGTTTATGCCCCGAACCACCTTACGATTTCGTGACGAATCTTCCCCGCTGCCTAAGAAACGACCCTAGCTACCCTGGGATTAAATTACCTAATGAAACCCTCAGCCATTTGACCAAACCCTCGCCTGCTCTTTCAAAGTCCACATAGTCATCCTGTGACCAATGCGATTTATGGTTGGAGCGATACTACATTGATGTTTCCCTACTCCAATCGAAAATTCAATCGCTAGAAAGCAAAATTGCAGTATTGACCAGCCAAAGAAACAAGCTCCAAGCAACTGATAAGAAGCAAAAGACAACCATCTCTATCATGTTCAAGAATTTTGAATCGGCCACTGCCGTTGTCAACTCCAAATTGTTCCGACCAAGCCTTTTGCTCACCATACAGGTATGATTTCAAAATTCTCCTATTTGTGTGAATGATCAGGGTTAATATAACGATTCAAATTTTGTTTTCGAATAGCTCTGTTTACATTTTGAAATGGCTCTGTCATTCGGTGTTCATCCTGTACATTGTTTTTCTTTGCTAAAAATAAATGAAATTTCGTTTTGATATACGATTTGCTTATTCCCAGTATAGCCATCAATAGATTTTTTTTGGATTTGAATGGTTTTCGTTTGGATTTGATTTGTTGGTTTGCCTGATTGAGTTAACGAATTTGATGGTCTGGGTTCAATTGAGTTCATTTTGTATCCACTCCGAACAGGAAGTTTTTCATGCTCAATTTAGAATACGATCATGTCTGAATGTGATTTCGTTATGGTTTTTATACTGTGATTGGCAAACGATTTCAACGAGTTTGGTTACGATTTTTTAATATATTGTGTCATATAATTTTTCAAATCGGGAATACCACTCTGTTCAATTTAATTTGGAAAGAATGAGTCTGTTTTTATAAAAGAATGCTCTCATTTAAGCCTGTGCAAATGCGCCCGAATCATGGAATGGATTTGATTCATGACAACTATGCTAAACCCCAGCCGATTGATTCGCTTGATTGATTTGTTGTTAGTTCGATCATTTTCATGAGTTAGATTCGTATCATAAATGAATGCTCTGTTGATTTTTAGTTGTAAAACGAGTTGGTTATATCCAGATCCACGATTGATATATATGTTAAATTCGGTCGAAATGAACGATTTCGTTCAATGCCAATCAAGTTTGTTTGCCCAATTTGCAATAACAAATTACGAATTATGTTGCCAACCAATCGATCCTGTTATGATTTTATTTGAATTGATTTTCGCACCAGTTTGAATTGATCTATTCGTGGCATGAAATCATTTTCTATGACAATACAGTTACGCACTCGTGTTGGTTTGATTCGCTTATGGTATAAATCATTTGCTATGTTGTTACAGCTATAATGATTGGAAAATGATTTTGTTTGGATTCGATTGTATCTCTTGTTTAACCATTACCTACGATTTGTTTTCTCATATTGATTTCAATTGGATATCAAATGATTTTACAACTGTTGGATTATGATTCTGTTCACCCGACTTATGATAACAATTGAAACAGAGTATACCTATCTCTGTATTCGGTTGAATGATTTTGATCCTGTTTGATTTCGAATGGTATAATAATTTCAAACTAAATGATTCGTTTTCAAATAGCTATTGGATTTTAATTGAATTTAATTCTTTAAAATATTTTTAATCAATCTTAATGTTGATTCTGTGTCTTATTTACACTAGCTACAGAATCAGAGGATTCTGTAGCTAGTCTATAGAATTAGATTTTTATTGTTTTATTAATAAAATATCCCTCTAACTTGTCCATTTCTGACATGTTTCAGGTAAATTCGAATTGCATGGGACATGCTAGACAGTTCAAGAGATATCTGGGTGTTTTAGTTTTATTGTAGTTTCCTAGTTTAGTTAAAACTTGGGATATCTTCCCAGATTTATGTAAACAGTTTGATAACTTCCACAGGGAGGTTTTACCCTGTGGAAAAATTATAAATACTTATTATTTTTGTAATAAGGATCATCCTCACTTGTGGGAGAACCAGGCTATGGATTTCTAATACAAACTGAGACAGAAGTTGATGTTCTGCTACAACTTTCGCTTTCATAATATCAATCTTTTGTTTCATGTT